>NNCF01125998.1:1538985-1580498 GCA_002313205.1 Laupala kohalensis
GTCATCATCCCATACTCACTACATTCAACCCTGAGATAAGGCATTATGTACCTGACTCTCTGTGGAACCCATTTTAAACCAGAAGTATAGACATTATTATTTTACTTTTAGATAGATATTTATTATTCTACCTAATTTTATTTGTATTGTATTCATTTAATAATATTTATATGTTTTATCAGTTTAAGTTTATCAATTTACAGTTTGGTGTCATATTTTGAGGATATAAAACTATTTCTCTTTTATTTTATTTATAGCTTTTATTTAAATTACTGGAAATAAAATTAGTTTAAAGTAATTTTATTTAAAGCTATCTTTATGATTCATATCATTAAACAATTGACTAGTAATTTTGGAATGTATGATTAATAGACAATGAATATCTTTTATTACGGTCAGTTAATATTTATTGAGTATGAAAATATATTCAAAGTCCTGACTCTTATTCTGCATGTAATTATATAAGGCTGTGTTTAATTATGTAATAATGTTTGTTCAATCATAGTTCATGACATATTAGACCAGTAGTTCATAATAACACAGATAATTTGTAATTTTAACTATTTATAATCTTACATTAAGGAAGTAATATTAATGTCATGAGTTAATATTAATTTTGGTATGCAGGTATGTGGTCGATGATCTTCTTGTGAAAGAAGGTCATCAAGTGCTTCGTTTACCCCCTTATCACTGCGAGTTCAATCCTATCGAGTTGGTTTGGGGTCTCACCAAGAGGTATTTGTTTGTTTATTTCATTCTTATATAATTTTTGCATAGTTACATTATTACAATTTGAATTGTATGTTACTGAATTTATAATAATGTTTATTTTAGGTATTATGACAAACACATAACATCACAGCCAGGCCAGGGATTGGATCGCACCAAGCAAGTTTGGGCTGAAGCACTTAATCAGGTAAGGGTTAGTTACTGGGTTAGATGTTACTTTTAAAGTCTCATATCATTATTTTCTTATTATGTATAAGACTGTTCAGCTTAACAATGATTCCTTCTAGATTACACCCGGTGTCTGGAAGAATTGTGTGGAACACACCGAGGCTCTGATTCTAGAGCGCTACGACCTTGAAGTGGAAGGGATCCCTGAAGTGGAAGAGATGATCATCACTCATGAGGAGAGTAGCAGTGATGATGATGATGATGATGATGATACATTGGCTACACCTCTTCCTGATTTTTGTGTTTCAGGTGCTGAACCAGGACCCTCTTGGCGGTGAAGCCTCAAATATATTATAGTTAAAAATTTCTTTAATTCTTATAAGTATTATAATAGTCTTGTTATTCTTTTGTATTTTTAGGTTTAGGTTCCATTATTTATATTGTATTTCAGTAGGTCTCTGTTGAGTTATGTTATTTTATAATTTGTAAATTTTATTCTTGTTCGGCAATAAGCCGCCATCCTGATTGGGGTTTTGCTAGGTTTTATTCAATCGCTTAAGGTGTCACACCGGGATGGTCCCTAGTTTTGCTTCCTAGCATTAAATGTAAATGGGTTCCCCCTTCTTTTCTTCTTTGTATTTATAGTAAATAAATTTAATAAATATAGTATTTATTGTATAATTTGATTTACACACTTTTTATTCTTTATCCTTTTGTACTTCATAAAGTGCTTTGAATTTGATTTCTATCTAGGGTGCTTAATATTTTCTTACCATTACATTGTCAGACACATTTTCCATGTAGTATCAAAAATTCATTTAATACTAAATTGATTCCAATTAAAATTAGTAATATTATGTTATTCAAAATTGCGAGTTCATCTTTAGTTAAGGGCTCAATTAATTTTTTTTTAATTTATCGGACCAAAATTGCACAGATTTTGTGCGTGTTTTGTTCGATATTATGTAGTCAAGTCAAAGCGAGTGTCGGGTTTTTGTTCTAAAATATTGGTGGTGGCTGCCCTGAAACACCACTCAAGGTCGCCCGGAGTCAGCCATCTTGATGTTTTTGGTGTACTCACTTACGGTAACTTGGCTATACTGCCGGACATGCAGAGCCTCCGCTCTGTTACGCCGTTGTCGGAGCGACTTTTTCGTTTTTCTCAAAACGCACTTGGTTTATGAGGTGTCAAAGTTGAAATTCGGATTCAACACCTCCAAAAACATAAGAATCGATTGAAAAAAAAATTCAATATTTGTTTTCCTGGATTGACCTCATTTATTCCCCTGGCTACTGGACTATTAGTAATATGAGAAAGTAAAAAATCCTCTCAAAATTTCGAGATTTTATTTCGTCGTGTGAACAGTAATTTTCGTCTTATTTTGAACGTCAAGTTATATTTCCTAAAATGCACTAAAATTATGCATTTACAGATGAAAAATAGAGGAAGGGGGAATTTACTTCAAAATCAGATTTTGATAGTTATTTTCTTCTTATGCATTTAGGGGTGGAAGATAGTGGATGAGAGCAGTATATCGAAATCTCATATAAACAGCGATCTTACTCTAGTTTTGAAAGTCAATTGGGCAAAATTTCATTATGCTCGGGAAAAAACTGTATATTTGCATAAAAGACAGACATACACTCTTTGTTGTATAAATAGGTTGAATGTTTAGATGGGAGTTCGGTAATATCATGATTTTTGATTTGTGACACAGTTGTGTACTTTCCTGACTTGTATAGTGCCAAACAAATAAAATTATCGCTCTACAAAGTCAAACAAAACCAGAATTAACTAAATATTTATACATCATTTAACCCCGTCCGTTTCCGATTGATTTTTTAAGGACTTCTCCTCGTAAAAATTAACGATTACAATTTTCCTTTGATATACTTTGTATTACATATTTCGGAAATATAGAAAGCGAGAAAGCTTATATTTTCTATTTAATCTTCTTCAGCGCTGACGAAAGCGAATGTCGCAATGTTTCTATTTCAAATCTGTCAGTGGTCGGATTATGGATTCTTATAAAACTATTAATTTATATCACATACTGTTATAGTTTAAGTTTCAGATTCCCCTAATGGGTACAAATGAAACATTTTAGAACATGAATATTTAAATTTAAAAGATTCGTCCTTCTAGAGAAGAAAAATAAACCAGTGAAAGCAAAAATAAATATAACCCAATCAAATGTCACTAAAAGCATGCAATCTAAAACGAAACCATGTTATAAGTTCCATTCAACTGGTATTACCTACTTAGCCCATTGTAATTATTGCAAAGAATAAATATGTTTAAACGTCGGGAAATTGAATCCGGGGAACAAACATTAAAATGTTACTAAATATACTGTTTCTAAGACGAAGCTTCATCATATTTGCGGTGTAGTGTGGTTTAATAACCGACGAGAAAGATTTTACCAGTCTCACATAATAAACCTATGTATTACATCCTGAAGATAATATTTTTCATCATTGTTTTCTCTCCTTTCGTTTTTAACCAATTGGCAAAAATTAAAAATCATAACAAAGATGATTTTGTGACCTACCAAATCGTTATCTTTCATTTTAACAATGTACTATTTGATTTATTATGTAGAATTAATAGAGAGGGTGCTGGACCGTCAAGCATTGCGTCAGTCAGTCGCCGGCAACCATGGAGGACATACCGCTCCCTCAAAACGCGGAAGATGAATCTCAAAGTTTTGAAGATTTGCAAAAAAAGCAGTGTAATGTAATTTCTGAAAGTTTGGAGCGCGAGTTTATCAGCCTGCTGATAGAGTTATACAGGGATTGCTCTGAGCTGTGGAAAGTAAAAAGCAAAGACAACTTTAAACGAAATTTAAAAAAGTGCGGCATTTGAAAAAATAGGGGGGCTTTAAAGGCGTTGAAACCGGACTTCATAGTTAATGAATTTAAAAAAAATGTTTTAAAAACGAATTTCAACCGGGAGCACAAGGCGATCGAGGGGGAAAAAGGCTGGGACGTCAATGGATGACATCCCGGAACCTTCGCTGTGGTATTACAACGACCTCGCTTTTATAAAAGATCAGATCGAAGTCGCAGAAACAGAAACTTCACAGGTAATAATTTTATTTTATTGTGCCTACGTATGTGTGGAGGGGCATAAAATAAGGTTAAGTAACGCACCAATTCCTTTTTTATTTATTTTTTAAATTTGACTATGAAACAATTGATTTTGTTTTGTTTTGATTCGTAATATTTACAAAACATGGCTCTTTTAGCTTGAAACAGACTATAACTTATATTATTCCAATAGCTACAAAGACTACACAGTTGCAAAAAAGTAAAAAAAGACGATACACTACTGCTAAGTTTTGTTGACACTAATTATGCAGGCACTTGTTTTGCCATTGATCTGACCCACACGTATTGACGAATTCGCAAAAGTCATCCCTTCTCTTTTTTGCTTCAACTGTTGAGTTGCCTTTGATTCTTTGAAGTTGTGCCATCAGTTGAGTGTCTCTTCTCCATGACCCAGGTTCCACAGCACGATTAGATGTACGTTCAATATCAACGTCATGAGGTTGCAAATAGTTGGTTCTGGTTTTCATGCACAAAGTAGTTGTGCAAATGACAGCATGCCAAAACAATTTTTCTAGCTTTGTGTGGTTCAAATTTAATGTCTTTTTGAAATATTTTGAATCTCTTGGTTATTATTCCATAAACATTTTCAACTTCCCTCCTTGCACGGGACAATCTGTAGTTAAAAATCCTTTTCTCGTCCGTCAAAACGGTTTTATTATAGGGCTGCATAAAATTAGGGAGTAATTGAAAAGCTTCATCACCAACGAACACGTACGGAAATTTTTTACCAGTACCAGGTAACTCTCAAGAATTAGGCATGTTAAGTTGGTTCTCAGACAACTCGCGCCAAAACAACGTGTTCTTCATGACTCCACCATCTGACACTCGGCCATTTGCTCCCACGTCGACCATCATAAATTGATAATTTGCATTAACAATAGCCATAAGCACAATACTAAAAGACCCTTTGTAATTGTAATAGTAAGAGCCGGAGTTGGTAGGCTTTTGGAGTGACACTTGCTTGCCATCGGCGCTCCCAAAGCAGTTATTGTAATTCCATTGGTCTTCTAATTCCTATGTGACCTGTTTCCATCCCTCTTCAGATTTCAGAACCTAAAAAAAAGAAACAAACCTTTCCATAGTTACATGAGATATAAATATATAAATGAACGTAATTACATATTGTTAAGTATAATCTCCACCGTTTTCATTAATTTGTTCATTTCTTTTGTGTCACAGAAACCGTTGCCTGATGACTCGTAAAGTGAAGTGTCTCATTCTAGTACAGCTGCACCACCTGATTCCAAACCAGCCCTTCCTCCACAGAAGAAAAGGAAAGGCCAGCCAGATTCCACTGAATAACTAGTGGGATTAGCTACTGAGTATTTTAAGCGACCTCAGACAGAAGAGGACGTACTAGCTCAGGGCTGGGCTATGAAATTAAAAAAGTTTCTTCCAGACCAAAGACAGTTCACAGAAAAAATCATAAATGACACTCTTTTTGAAGCTCAAATGGGCAGTTTGACAAGAGAAGGAGTGCGTTTTGAAACGTATCAACGTTGGTCACCTTCGCCAGCTTAATCGACATCGTCTCACTCAAGTTATTCGACTCATTCAGATTATAATTGGCAACACAACCCCAACGTCCTCCTGGCTTCCCCTTCTCGTCCAACTGAACCTTCTCCCACTTTAGCGTGCAGTCACTCCGCGAAATCTCGGAACATGCAAATGCTGCTGATTTTTTCTCATCATTCAGCTCAATGTGAAATTGTAAACCAAATTTAAGTTATATACAAGTGCATACATTTAAAACATATATAATTTTTTTCAACTGAATTATTGAATCTTTTTTATATTAATTTTTTAAATTCAAGTTTTTTTATAAACACATGTTATTGTAACAAATTTTGGCTCCTTTTCCCTTGCACGTTGTTTACATTCTACTTCTTCTTTAATTTATTTTTTTGTTCAAAATGTAAAGGGAATGAAGAGAAAATAGATACCTGAATGTTATCTTTCAATGCCTCGATAATTGCTAAGAAAGTTTCCATTATGATGAGTTCCAGAGTCTGGAGAGCAATGGCGCACATGAATTTCAGGTCTTCCAAATCCATGCCAGTAGCTAGGTACCTCAATGTGATGGAAAGTCTCTGAGTTGCAGGAATCGCTTCACGCATACTTTTATCCTTCTTCTCTATTTTGAGCCGTACTAACTTCAGTAAAAAATCAAAACTCTCTTGGTTCGTTTTAATGAAGTTCCTGTAGTCTTCTGGTTCCGTATCACGCAGAACGTTGAGTAAATGTTCATGAATGAAGCGGTTTCTCATTTTATACCACTCCTTGGACCAACGTCGTTTCCTCTTGTTGTTTTTCCCGCTTGAGGACAACCAATGTCAAAGCAAGAAAGGCAAAATATGTATTTGAAACCATTTTCAGAGAGACTTCACGACAGACACTCTTTCCGAGTCGGAAACTCAACTGAGAATGAGTTTTGATCAAAAGATTGAAAGGTTGCTTGAAGGTTGATTGAAGCGCGCGTCAATCGATTAACTGAACAATTTGATCAAGCAGCTTGTTCGTCTAGGGCCTACTTCAAGGTGTCGCCACCTCCTCCAAATAACATGAATGAAAAGAAATTCTTGTACTTCAAAAACATGTGTAACGATATGGTAACCTACAGACCACATTAAAAACAACGAGTCACTTTTCTGATGGGTTGAGTGATGTAACGTCTTTTTCTTTCGAACATTTAGCGTTCATATACATAAGCAAAAAGAGAAAAGTATACGAATGCAAAAATAATGTGTATTAAATATAATACAAATTAAATACATGTAAATTACTTCTTGAACTATTTCAAATAGAATATTGTGAAAGCAGAACGCACACAGAGTAGTTCTTAGCATAGCGGCTGCGTCCGATATACACTCAACTTATACGCGCTCTGGCGTGTTGACTTACGCCTAAAATATTCGTCTGACGGAAAATACTCTACAAGAAACATAATTTGAAGGAAACTTAATGTATTTTATTTTTGTATTGGATAATATCCTCTAAAAGTCTGTAATTTTCGAGTTGTAAGCAAACAACATAAGAGAAACCAGTTTTGGGGGTCAATTACAAAATTTTGGTCAAACTTTACCACGCTCTAGCGCAATATCTGTTCGTCAGACAAAGAACGATAAGGACTTAAGTTGTAGGAAATTTAAAGCACATTAATTTTGCATACGTATACTTTTCTCTATAAGCGCGTACTTTTCGAGTTATAAACAAAAATAAGAGAGCGTTTCTTTTTTCGGAGTTTTTCAAATTTTTCTCAAAAAGGTGGCAACTTTGAAATTCTGATTCCGTACCTCCGAAAACCTAAGAAACGATCGAGAAAAATCTATTATATTTTCCCCCGCCAAACTACCATATGACTGGACTATAAGGTAATGAAAAATATGCCCGTACGGAATCGTTAATTACCATACTTTGCACCAAACTTTCCACACACCAAGACTGATCTTAGTCCGTCCGTCCCCTAATTCCCATAAATAAATCCTTGATCCGCAGCAGACACCCAGTATTTTAAGGAATGCATTATAATTACTCTAGAAATTGTCGATAGTCGAGGGATACTACATCAAAAGAAAAAAATTAACTAGTTCGTAAAGAGTACGAAGTGCAAAAGATTTGAAACACAGAATTTCTAATGAACTCACAAGAAATGCAGTTAATGATCGTATTATTTTTGGAGTTCGTATTTTCTTTGTAAAAGAACTTTTATCAAATAAATCTCGAAGCTAAGTTTGGAAACTCTTTCTTCGTTCTACCTTCAATAAAATTCCAGTCAGCAGCGATTAAACGTTTCGTTTCATATTGATAAAAGCAGAATAGAAAAGATAAACTCAAGTATCAATATTCTTTGAGACGAGAGAAATGTTATTTATCCAGACATGTCCTTATCACTTTATAACAAATTTTAAGCTACTCAATCCACATAGTACAAAAGTTGAAAAATGTAGAACAATATACTAATGACACAAAACGATCTCATTACATGAGTTACAGCAATGCAATTTTGAACTAATCTCAGATTTGACGCAAACAGAAGAAATAATCAAAGCTGTAACTGCTCAATAAAATTACGCGTATGACACTTTCAACTTTTTAATGCAAAAAGAAAAATAATAATAATACTTTTGGACCTCCCTACAAAGTTAAATTTTCGTGTGAGGTGTAGCTTCCTCGAAATGATTATAGGGAAAATATCCAAGGGAAGTAATACGGAAGTTCTTAATGATTGGGCTAAGGTCGTTGGGGAAATCAAAACATAGAGGGAAAGTTAGGAGAAAAAATCACTCGAACATAGCGCGACATGGGATCGATCACTATCGATCGTAACTCCGAATTATAATTTATTGTGTATTCATTGCACACAGAAGAAACAGTCGAGTTATATCAACCATACGTGACGGACCCCAATGTGCACCAATAGATGAAATATTTTTATAAATACCACGTTACGACGGACTTAGCTTGGATGTAGGTATTTTTTGCCAGTAAATATCACAGCACATATTTTAAAACAAGGGAGACAAAGAGTACTAAAATAGAACGAGTGAAACCAGTAATTCCGAAAAGCATGAAAACGAAATATCAAACAACTCTGCGAAAACGGAAGAAACTCGTATGTGCGACGGTGATCAAACACGACAAGTGCAAATTATGAAATGATTTATGTTAAAGGACAGTCAGAAATGGACAACGATGTAGAGAACTCAGAAAAAGATATCAAACTCTTTTGAATTCGAACTTCAAATAATGTGTTACTATTCAAAACAAAATCTAATGCATACAAGTCGTAAAAGAAACGTGTAATTCTTCCTCAGAGTTTTAGCATGTTATAAAATGGGGTAAGTCACAAAGAGACTTCATAGACATAGGGCTCATCTACGACAAAAGATACGCCACGAAGATATTATTTCTAGCTCGAAAGAACAAGTGTAAACATTGCCCGCGCTTACAATAAGCCACAGAGGTCGGAGAACCTTCTTTAAATTCAGAGCACACTACTGCAGTTCTTTCATATTAAAGTGTTGTTTTATTAGATAAATTTAAAAAAGGATTCATTTTTAATCTTCTCCCCAATACAAGACTAGGTTCTTACCGTCTTCATTTTTCTTTGGGATAAAAGAATGTTCCTTTGAAAGAGGAATAATATTAGTGGCTGTTCTTACTTCCGAAAGTTTCCAAACGTCCAGCAAAGAATCCATTGTGATCAATAAACTTTCTTCTTTCTTTCTCTGTTTATTTAGGGATGGGGACTGAAGGTCGATGCTCTTACCTACAGCAACCTGTCCTCGCGATCGGAATCTCGCAAATAAACCGATTCGACTTTGGACGGCTTTCATGACCATCCGAATAACCCACTTACTTGGTTAGATTTATAATGCGGTCAATTACTTTACTTGAAATTTAATCCTATACTCATTGATTCCAAATTCAGGTCAAAAATAGTTTCTTTTATATCGAACTTCATTATTTACAAAAGAAAACAAAAACATCATTACTATATCCAACCGTTTAGGTTGTTTGAAATATTGTTGGCGATACCATGGATAAGTGTTAATGTAGAGATCTGTAAAATACCTTCAGGGAACTTTAGTGTCACATAACTTTACCAAGTTTGTTTATAGTATCAAATAATGTATTGTATTATTGATTTTCAGTGTTTACCTTTTGCGGGTATCCCAAGAATGTTTTTCAAAATTTATTAAGTTTCACAGATTTCGAGTACAGGGGTTCGGGGTAGTGAAAAAATGCAAACTTTCTAGTACAGGGGTTCTGGGTAGTGAAAAAATGTAACACAAGAAAAGTAGCCTGTTACTTTTCCCACAATTGAGCAGAGAAAGCAAAACGAGATCAATTAATTCAAGTTCGGTAAAAACATGGTGTATCTTGTAACATATACTGGAGAACATTTCTTTGTAGTATCTTTTTTCTTTATATTGTTTTGTTACATGCGAACGTTGGTTTAAATAACAAATGTTTTCGACTGTCTTTCTACGTCGTAATATCAGTTCAAGATATACTACATGCAAACTTTAGGTTTTGAAACATAGAAGTCATTTGACTTGTATTTTGTTGCACATTAAAACGTATTTGATGTGTACTTATTCCACATTTAATATTGAATAAATTTAATATTGAGTTGATCACAATTTAATATCTGGAAGTGTTTGGGAAGTTTAAGACCATTTTTATTCCCCCAAGAATTAAATAGCATGATTCATTGCAAAAGAATAAGATAACAAATTAATGAGGGGAAAATAAAAAAGAGGTTGATCGAAATTAACCAACGTATTCACACTACCTCTTCAGGTACAAACCTTTGATTGTTGTTATACATTCAATTCATCGTATTCAATTACTATACAACGAATTACCATGTCGAAGCAAACTTTGTCGAGATACTTTTTCCGCTTCTGCATATTCTCGAATATGCATGGCTGTTATTGCTATGAGAAAGCAATAAGTCAGGGATGGTCACAGCTGCCCGTCGCGGGCATTTTTCATATAATATTTTTATTTTGCCTGCGCGGGCATGCTAAGAGCAAATTATTATCTGCGGATTTATTTCCACAATATTAGCGGAGCAATTTATTGAGGATGTGATGGCCGCACGCGCGGTGATGGGGTACAGAACTGTTGCATTTAGCTTTCTTGTTTTATTTATTTAATGTCTTTTGGCGAGGTTGAAACCATGAAGCCTGCTCCTCCACCTAACCGTGACTTGGGTAAGGAAAGTGGGATATTATGGTACCGATCCGACATTTGTCTGGAGAAGGTGAGGAAAATCCCCACTGAAAACCTCACCTAATTTGGCCAAGCAGGGCTTGAACCCACGCTCTACCGCTAAACGATATCGTACAAACGAAGATGCCAGACACTACACCCCTATCTGTCAAATTCTGATCGCTTTCTTATCAGAGTAACATCTGTGAAGATGTCTCAGAAACGGAAAAGTATTCCTTACAGTGGCGTTTATGTTTCTTCAGCCAGCCGAAGGGGGATGAAGCACCATGTATTATTGGCAGAAAGATTATGATATATAAAAATACTACATAACACACATAATGACGTTTATCTTGGTGAAAAAGTCAGTGTGTTGGAAGGGCGAACAAAGGTACACAATCACTGTATTTCAGAAGATGAGCTAGTAGAATCTTACTGTTTTCTGTTTTACATTACTGTTTTCTTATGTATAAAAAATACTTATGGTCTTATATTCTAAATTTTTGTATCATTATAGGTAGTAATTTGGATGCATGCGTACAAGACCCCGTGTAAGATTCAGATACTCTTCGGAGAAGGTGCGAAAATTTCCTCAAAATTGCTCAACACAACCGTCCTTTTAGCTAAGTCACCTTACTGAAATGAGGCATGAAAATTGTTGAAATAAATGCATGTAACCTGAATAGGCATTACAAATCGTTTTGCTAATTTTCATTAATATTTCTTTTATTTTCCCTACATTAATTTTTACTTTTTCATTATTTTGTGATCGATCATTACATTTATTTAATTTTTGAGAATAAAAATATTATTGAATATTATTGAAGTCTTACGTAATATGAAAATTTTTAAAATCTTCCTATGAACCTTCCGGACATTAATCCATTCATTTAAATCTTACTACTAGAGACGTGTAATCCGTTATTCAACTAAATGAGAATAATAATCGTATAGTTTCCGGAAATTTTCATATGTACATAATACAGAACCTTACCAACTGTTCTCCCCAGTATGTTGTTAATCAGAGTTTATCAAGCTTGTTATAGTTATTTTCTTTTCTGAGTGAGTAACACTGTTTCTGTGCTTCAACTGCTGCTTTATATCCGAGAGGAGAGTGGTGGTGCTCGACTCTCTACTTCCCTCCTCTCTCTACGCTGCACAGATGCACCACAGACTAATGCAGACGGGACACTGGATAGGGTCATCTTTTTCACCCATAACACTGCCATGACTCCCATCAATCTATCCTTTCATCTCGCACTATTTTCTACCTCCACTTCCACTTTACCCCACTAATGAGTGCCTAAGTCGCCAGTTTCCGGCGGACATGGCACTCGTATTATATGTTACAGAAGGCCTTGTAAACAATTAAGCCGTGCAGCCCATCCACGATGAGCACCATTCCGGTGCAGGCGCGGACAACTGATGCAACACCATCGAGGAATGGGCTCTAATGACCTCGATGTTGACGAGCCCTAAAGCCACACAAAAAAAACATCGAGGAGACTGGATAGGGAATCACTGTCCAGAGTTTACACAAAAATTAGTATGCTCCCCGTCCACTCGTAGCTCTGCCTGCACGGTTAGTCTCTGAAGTCTCGTTAGCAACGACACCTGTGGTGAAAGTGTCAACTTCTGTTAACTGCGTCTCCCATTGGCTGATCGGCTTTGTCGTTGCCAATTTGAATCAGTTTGAAACTGATTTGGAAGATGGGAAGATGTTGCGAGTTAATTTTGCGAGTTTACCCTTTGTTTTATAAATGCTGGCAAGAGCACAATCTTTTTACTTCTGTGCGCCGAGGACAGTTGATCGACATTTCTTTTCCATTCTGGAACGCAGAAAATTGGTAAGTAATAAATATACTCTGCATTTTGTCAAGAGAGAATAAGTGGAATGATACTTGAATCTGCATGCTGACGACGTTCTTTCCTCCAAGTGAGTAATTTTATTGAATATGCTTGTTTTCTTGAATTCCAAAGGTCAATATAGATTGATTTCGTTCAAATGTCTAAGAGTGCCATTACCTTACTGATGGGAACGGCATTGAAATCAAACTTTGACTGGTTCCAAATTATTAGTCCAGGTTACTTAACAGGTAATTCAAAATTTCATTTAGAATTAAGTAGATGACTTTTAGTAATTTTAAAACAAACAGTAAATATTGTGTGTTTCCTGCATCTTGTGGTGTACCTTTGGGTTTTTCTTGCCTAGGACCACTATTATTCCTATTATGTATCAATGAAGTGGGTATTGTTCTCAGTTATTTATTCTTGTTTCTTTTCAGATGGCTGAAAACTCTCCGTGATCATTAAATCTTCTTAAATCCAGTTTCATCAACTGACTTCAACCGAATCTTTACAAATGGTGTGTAGACAACGACCTTAATATATCGAAATACTTTCACATCTCTTTCTCTTGTTCGCACAATTCTTGTACTTAGCAATATAGTTTACATGCACAAGTCATTTCAATTGCAAGTACAATGAGGGATCATTTTTTATACATCTCACTTTTAAACACCATATTGCTCAATGTTCGTTTTTCCTCAAAAGCTCTGAAAAACATTGTTTTATCATCAGATACTCTAAATATTTTGCTAATACTTATTTGATTAATTTGCTTTATTATTCTATAGTTAAAACCGAGCTTGAATTTGCCATGGTTGTTTGGTCACTGCATTATTCGTATCAAATACATGACCTTGAAAGATTTCTAAGATCACGACGTCACGTTCATGTTAAATATTAAAACCATACAGTCTTGCAAGAAGTTCTATGATGCAATTTCTCTTTTTAATTAATTAATGACAGAGTTCCTAGCTACTGTTAGATAACCTCTTTCCTTTCATATACCTTTTATTTCTTTAAATTATTTGTATATTTTTACTATTACAATTTGCGCTTCAAAAACTATTAAAAGAGAATTGTTAATTGAATTTTGAACATTACTATGTTGTTTGTATAAAGTATTTATTCATAGTGTTCTGTTTTCTATTTTCTTCCCTTTTTTGTTCTAGATAACTCATATTAAACAAAATATAATATATTCCATGTTCTTATGCAAGGAATGCTTGTTTGAAATATTTTGATTGTCTTCACATATCCAAAGTATATATACTATGAAACGCTTCTGTGAGGGACCTATATGCTACTGATTTCTAATGATTGTTGTTCTGCTATATTTTTATAGTGCGTCGAGGTTCATCTATATTTCCCTGAGAATATAAACATTTTTCTTGGATAAAACGGGTATAAGAACATTATAAGGTTTGGAAGTTCTTTCTGTTGTTTGGAAAGAGAAAAAGGTTATTTTTGAGGAAATTTTGTGTTAGTTTACCTTAAGATACTCATTGTCAACTATAAACGTCTTTAAAAAATATTAAATTGAAGAATCCGTGCACAAAATGTGTGAAGGTATATAATCAAAGCTAGAATTAACTGTGTAGTATTTAGTTTTGAGTTTGTATAATAATATAAATTCATACCTGTTTCTTTAAGTTGTCATTTTTATGAGACCTCGAAATATATTGCATGTAGGAAGTTGTATTTGATCAGTGCCACACAATGTATTTTTCACTTAACAAGATTGTATTGTTATCAAGAACATTTTACGAAATCGAATGTCTATTTAGGAACCACTCTTTGAGTCTTTGTACTGAAGTCTTTCATCTCCTTGTTATTATTATTGTATATTATTGTATTTATTCAGTGATATTATATCAAGAACTTATTGTCATTAAATTGTTATTGATTCATCAATGCTTTTCGTTGTATTTTCAGCTTCCTTTCTCTCATGTTCACGATTCAGTGAACGACAAGTCTTTAATGTAATATATTAATTTTAGAATTATGTGGATGGTATGAGGAAGAAAATGTAAAATATTCATCATATCAAATGTATTAGTTTAAATTACTTAATTCTTAATAAATATGTAATAATAATAATAATAATAATAATATGAGACCTATTATGGTTATCGCCAGAAGGGATGAATACCAATTAGAAAGAGCTCCAGCTGTAGTTCAATGAACAGCTGAACCGAGGAAAAGTTACGTTTGATCCCCTCTCACTACCATAGACATATTTATGTCTATGCTCACTACAGGCGGCAAGCGGTAATGGTAGCCAGGGTTGTTAACATAGGAGTTTCCTGTCTGCGGTTGCACGCAGTTACCCGTAGAATTCGTCAAAGGCAGATCCCTTTCCACCTCTGCAATAAGTGTTACTGGCTGAACCCCACCATTGCAAGTCCGGTCATTTCCTCCTCTGCGAGGTCACCGATAGGAATTATCCTTTTCTTACACACTTAAGGCCCACGCGAGCAATATATCCGCCCAGTTTATGAGGAAACAATGTAAAGAAAATAAAAACTTTTTGAACATAAATAATCTACGAGGAAATTATTTTTAATGTTAGTCGAATGAGACATAGTTGAGACACTTAATTGTTAAAGCTTAATGCCATCTGTGGAGGAAATATATCTTACAAATTAGATATGAGACACAGATAACCAAATATTAACTTTATAAGTAAATCATTGTGCAAAGTTTTCGTGAAAAAGAGTGCTTTACAAGAAAGGTAATAGTATTAACTGTCCTATGAAACAAGATACAGTCACATAAATTTTCGATCCCTCTCATTAAGTCACTTTTTTATTATTAAAATATCATAGGTACAGAGAATCCTTCGATCAGCCAAAGGCTCTACAGAAGGTTGCAGAATAATATAAAATACGTAATAAAAGAATGGGGAAACCATCGACACCACCAAGCGAAATTTCAATACGAGAAGAGAAAGCTAATAATTTACAGGGAAATATATTTAAAATTTGGAAAAAATGGTATTTACGAATCCAAAGGTATGTTATGTTATTTGTGAGAAGCTGTTTAGGAAATGATGGAGAGCGAATTTATTTCGAATTTTGAGTTTGGGACGAGAATCGACGTTGGTAGTGTACTGCTGAAAGGTTAGAGAAGAAAGTGTGCGACAATTTTGTTATGTAGGATGAAATTAAGTCATTGATTCTGATTTTCTCTGTTAAATTATGAATAGAAATGAAACCAAGGTAGAACGAAACAAAACGTATTAGCTTCTGTGAACATTTCTAAATACTAAGTGTAAGGAAACCGAAAAAAATACTCAATTAATATGAAATAAATAAATATAATTGCATTTTAACGAAAGGAATCACCTCAAAAATATCTTGGCTTCCGGGATGTTGCCGACGTTTCGCCCTGAAGAAGGCCTCAGCGTGGAGGTCAAAACGTCGGCACCTCGACAATTGACGCAGCAACATCCGGAAAACAATATATTTTTGACACTGGCTGCGGAAACCTACGACTGCATACCTTACAATAATATTCGGTCATTTACAATTTTGACCTTAATTTACAGAAAAAAAGCTCTAAATTCCGGGTTTGATCACCCTTCTTTTTAATGACTTCACGTAAACGGTTCTGTATGTTTGCCGTATTCTTCAGCTCTTCAGCTCTTCCGAAGAAGAAATTGGCGTTTTCCTTTTCCTCGAATCCAGTTCATTCCATAAACGTTCCATGGGATTGAGGTTCGGAGATTGTAGTGGCGTTTCAATCACTTTGTGGCAATTATAACGCAGCCACAAGCGCTCTAAATCAACTTCACGTTTTGGGCGATAAAATTTTAAGTACTGTCTTATGCCCAACGATTGTGAAGTTTCTCCTTAAAAGTTGTCAGGTAACTCATTGTGTCTTCTATAAACTGCACTTCCCCACGCCAGCAGAAGATACACACCCCTATCCCAAGACACTCCCTCCGCCATATTTTACAGTGGTCTGCAAACTGTCCTTCCGAAGTTCATTTCCTTTGTGCTACATAAGAACCCTGTCCCCTGATTGCCGCTCACAGGACTTACTTCCGTCTGCGAAAACCATATAATTCCACCGCTCTAGAGCTTTTGTGATGTGCGTTTTAGTTTAACCTTTTCTTTCCACTCTTCTTGCTACTGAAAGGTTTTTCTCGAGCTACCCTCCTGTTGTGTCCTTGGATTTTCAGCACCATCCGGACATTCTTGGGATGCACATCATTCCCACACTCCCGCCGCAATTCAGCTGCCATTGTACGGGAGTTTATCGTTGGATTTCTCTACACCTCTTGAACTACAAGGCGCATTTCTCTTTCGGTCAGTCTCTCGCTCTGCGCGGTATCTGCAACAATTCGGCAATCTCCCTGTATGAGGTACCCTTTTCATGATGGAAGATTATCAGCTGACGCTTTTTAAACTTCTGTTTCGTCTTCTGTGCCAGTCTAATATTTACAAAAAATTAATTCACTATCTACAAATTTTACTTTGTGATTAGTGAAATCGGAATGACCTGCTCAGAAAGTCTTCTATTCCTAATGTAATAAAATCCAATTCGTAAGTTTGGTTTCGATCGTTTGCTTCCTTTGTGCGGTATGGAGGGAACAAAAACACACGTTATGGTACTGGACCGAGCTGACCTGGGTCCGGGCTCGCCCATCCTGGTCCGGGTATTTCTCCAGGTAGTGGCGGATTCTCCGTAGGCGGGAATGTCATTGAATACTTTTGTTATTATTAATCTCGAATTTCGACTGCACATTATATTCACGTTTCATTTTGGAATAATAAATTGATAATAGTACGTATTTTATCAAAACACTACCCTTGGGCCCTCGATCGCAATTGATGGGAGCCGCCCTTGCCTGTTTCCGGAGAGTAACTTAGTTTATTATCCCCTAGTGGTCACACGCAGTTTGCAACTGCTTTTTGACAATAAAGTTTATTTATTTATGTCTAAAACCCGAATTTAGTAGTTGACCGAAAAGTACGACCAAGCTATGATTGGAAGATACGATTTGTCAGAACTAATTTTGGACATTTTGAAAATGACCTGTACTAGTATTGGACAGACTCTGTTGCCAAAGCAAATGTTTATTCTTTAGAAGACTAGAACTAGTATCGGTGATTACGTCATCACAACAATAATACAGTTTCTTATACTTGAATCTTATGTATGTTCGGTTCAAATGTATATTTTCATGTACAAAGCATTACGACAGAAAAGTTTTCATTCCGAGTATATTTTCTCAGGCATTTGATTTAACCTTTTAATACAACTATGCATTCTCTCGGAGACCCATCCCACGATATTATATATATTTTTTTGTAATTATAGTTATGAGTATAATTCGCAAGACTTTAAAAATACAAATTTAAATACATACTCGAAGAAAACATTCGATATGACGTTTTCGAGCAAACAGCATTCAATTATTTTGAGCTCAACTCTTTCATATTGTAATGCGAGAAATTAAACGAGCAATAAACAAATTAAATGAAAAATTAAATTGTTACAAAGATATTTGTTACAAAGAAATAAAATTGCTAATACAATTTAAAATGATATTAATCAAACGGTCAATAACAATTATTAATTGTTTATAGATATTGTAAATGTTTATCACAATTTTTAATGCTTATAGCAGTTACATTTATTTATACCAATTTATAAACAAACACTATTGTAAACTACTATGAACAATTTATATTATTGTTTATTAATTTTGTAAAACACTAAAACAAATTAATTATAAAGGATTATAATTGTTATAAAGTGTTATATAGTTATAAACAATTAAACTATTTATAAATATAATAATTGTACTGAACAATGAAACTTGTGATAAACTATATATAAAATTATTATAAACAATCAAAATCGTTATAAACTATTATAATCGTTATAATCAATTTTAATGTTAAAACAATTATCATGTTTAAAATCATCTTTATCAATTTTATAATGTTAAAATTAAAACAATTAAAATCGGCAAAATTAAAACAAATAAAATTGTTATAAATGATTTAAATTGTTATAATCTATTAAAATATAAACAAAGAATATTACAAAATAATTTTTAACAATTGTTTTATAAACAATTAAATTATTACAAACAATCTATTGTCTATGTGATGATCCTAGTTCCGGTAGTTGAACTATTAAAATTTGCACTCCGCGACAGTGTACACGCCCAATTTGGCTGACCTGTTATTGGCCGATACTTTTTCCTATGTACTGTGATCCGCAAGGCATGACAGCAGGGACGACGGCGAAACTTGCTACATAAATCCCTTTGACATTTTCCGACTCCAAGCGGGTTATATAACATTTGCTAAATAACGGATCTCTTGCTCTTAGTTATAGGTGGCGTCGAGCTGAACCCCGGGCCTGGATCGAGCGACGATTCTGTTCTGGAGGGCTGAGGCCGGAGTGAGGGGTTTGTTGGCCGGGCAAACCAAAATCCTCTCAGATATCAATTGGTATCGAGATAGGGAGGAGGTACTGGAGTGCCAGATTGTTGCTTTGGAGGTAGAAAACCAATTTCTATCTCGCAAGGTCGACTACCTGGAGAACCAGTCCCGGAGAAATAACATTTTGATCTTCGGCGTGTCGGACCGACAGGACGAGTCGTGGCACGACTCCGAGAGCTATGTGCAGAGTCTTGCACAACAACTGGGGGTGCAGCTTGATGATCGGGACATCGAGAGGGCGCATCGAGTAGGCCGCAGAGTAGGCAGAAGACCTATTGTTGTAAAGCTGGCCTCATACAAGAAGCGGGAGGAAATGCTGAAGGCGACAGCTAAGTTTCTGAGTGACTCTCCTTTGCGAGTGGCAGAGGATTTTATTTGCGACTGCGCGCCATAGGCGCTCTAAACTTGGCCCGTATTTGCAGGACGCGAGGGAGCAAGGCTTGAGAGCCAGCATCCTCTTTGACAAGCTTGTGGTGGAAGGGCGAAACTACTTGCTCGCGGAAGCCCTCCCGAAGGAGCAGCGTCCTGAACGCGTGACCAGCCCGAGCGTGTCATCGTCGGCGGCGACGCAGTCACTACCACCTCCACCGCTCCCGGCTGCGACACCTGCCTTGCCAACGCAGTACTCGCCACCTCCACCACCACCGCTGCCAACGGTTGCGTCATCATCGCCTCACCAGCGGCTGCCCTTGCCGTCGCCGCCACAGCCCTCAGCGCGGGTTCAACCTGTGGCCGCGTTGCGAGACTCATCACCACCATTATCGCCACCGCCGATAGAGACGGAGCAACGCTGTTCTGGAAACGGAAACGAGCGTCCTTGCCCCTCTTCCTCGTTGCTAGTGCGCCAGCGCCAAAAACCGCCTCCCACAGAGGCCAGAGTCACCCGACTACAGGCAGCGCAATGGACGCCCAAAAGCGGTGACTAATCACTCTGGAGAAAAATCCAAAACAGGTAAAGCGCAGAGGCGGCAGTAGGACTTATTTCATGCAACTCTGACGGTAGGGTGCTGGAATGTGGAAGGTCTGAGGAAGAAGTTTTGCCAAAGAGGTTTTCTGGGTTTCCTTGAGAAATATGACTTTTTGGGCTTGGTCGAGACTTGGTCAAAGCAGGGAGATGAAAATAATGTACACGGATTCACAACCGTAGCAAAACATCTTAAGAGAAGGGGCACGCGCGGTCGTCACTCGGGTGGAGTCGCGGTTATATACAAAAATGAACACTCAAATCGGTGTGACGAAATGAAAACAGAAATTGATAATACGTTATGCATTAAAGTAATAATTGCCGACATTGAGTTACTAATAGTAATTATTTACAGACACAGGGATAAGTCAAAGTACCAAAACGAAAACATTTATACAGAAATGAGCCAGTTGATAAATAGTTTCGAAAATAAATATCCCAACGAGTATAATGATAATGGGAGATTTTAACGCCCGAATCGGAGAAAATAATGTCTCATCACCGTTTGACGATGATTCCGCGCTTGTAAACGTGAGAAATAGTCAGGATAAAAGCTTAAATCCGGAAGGGCGAGACCTATTAAATTTCTGCAGCACACGTAACATAACTATACTAAATGGTACGTACGGATCAGATTTAGACGGGAAGATAACATTTATTAACGAAAAGGCGGAAAGTGTGATAGATTTCGCGTTAGTCACGAAAAATTTATTACAATATATAGACGACTTTCGCATAGAACCCAGAATAGACTCACTCCATATGGCTGTATGTGTGAAAATCTATTTTTCAAATCAAAACACTTCAGTAACACACGCACACACGGGGTCCAAAATAGTAAAGTACAAATGGAATGACGACAAGAAATCGGTCTATAAGGCGAATTTCTCAAGGAATCTACGAATGTTACGTAACGATTTCCAAATTAAACTCGCGGCTCAAAGTTACAACGCTGCAGCGGACTCCATAATACATCGTTTACAAAAATCAGGGTCGAGTATGAAAATAATTCAGGGGAATAAAAATTCAGGAAAACATTCAGTGTAGTTTAATTTTGCCTGCAGGTATGCAAAAGCATCCGCAAAATCTGCCCTGAAAATGTATCAGTGGCTAGGTGGGATAGAATTGCGCAAATCTTATCTTAAACTCCGCGGAGATTATAAACACATACTTAAGGAAATTAAACGAGACTGGCAACAAATGTAAGCTGAGCGACTCAGAGAAATACTATCAAAAAATGTAGCCGCGACCTTTGGGGTACAATTCGTAAATTAACACGAAATAAAACTATATCAAATAACATAGATGAGATGGGATCGGAAATGCACTTTAAAAATTTCGATAAGAAATGGGGAAAGGAACAACAAAATATACGATTGCTACGAGTTTACGTGTAACGATGGGTGGGGTCAACAAATTGGAACTATAATCTAAACTACCGGTCTAGGACACTTGTGGCAGACAGCTCCGACGAGATCTGATTATGAATTAATTATTCAGAGACTTGAAGACATAGAGAAACAGAACATCACGGCTGAGAGACAGGAATATAGGTCACTAATCGTGCAGAATATTGTGGCAGGAGACTGGGAGTGAAAACCGAACATATACGAATTAAACAAGGTAGCAAGAGCAGGTTACGCTCGGTTTCGACTTGGGGGATGAAAATTAAGGAAATTGAGGGGGGATCGAGATTCGCAATGCCCTTTATGCACGGAACAAGAAGATTGGGTCCACATTCTGTTAAATTGCGTTAGCACTGAAATAGGTCGAAAAAAGTGGCTGCTTGACGGGGGATACAATCGTAAACCAAGAAATTACACTCTAGCTTTTGAAATAATGCGAGATAAAAGAATATCCATTACTTTACTCCTTGGCAGGTTTTTGAGTATGGTTCGAAAAAAGAGGGAGGCGGAACTGATGCAGGAGATTGACCAAAATGAATACACTTAATTTGAATCTGTTTAAATTATTATTGTTCTTATTATTATGTGATATTAGTATTCTATGTTAGTCTGTTTTCATTGATTTAAAAATGTGTACATGTGCGGATATGGGTCCCTGTACATGTACGTATACATAGATAAATATGTAAACAAGATTTATTTGGGTATGTTGGTGTGTATGCATATATTATTTGCCCTGCAGATAAGTATGTATTTTTGATTCTACCGAATTTTTTCTGCTCTGTTACAGGTTTCCAGTTATTAACCAGATTCTTTTTATGCTTAGCGCGCTTGCCCTAACCGTTGGTTTTCCGTGGTTCCCAACGGTGCTCAATGAACGAAACAGTCACTTAAGTAATATAACAATAGCTGAGATTAAAAATTAAAATTAATATTAAAAAATTAGCTGTGAGAGTAAACAATTTCCTATTATAACTTATTAACAGTTATTAATGTCTTTTTCCGCTACTAATATCATTTACCTACCAAATAATCGAAATATTTTAATACCTCTAATTGAAGTTACTGTTTCAGTTCATTGAGAGTGAATAGTAGAGTATAGTATGCACAGCCCACGGTACATTTTAGGGCCTCTGTAAGGCGCATGGGTATTAATCCCCGCCATATATATTGTATATATTATTTTTGTTACGATAAAGCCCTTTTGAATTGAATTGAATTGAATTGAATTTGAATTGAAATAACGGATTGCTTCATAGTGTAAACGCGGCTTAGCAGTGTTGGTCACATATGATGACGGTGGTCACATCGTACATCTTACCCCAAATTAGCCAATAAAGTTCGAATGAGTCGTCAAATTATTAGGTAAAGTCTTCGCTAAAGTTATTTGCCGATCCTCTTAGAACGCCGCTAAATCTAATACTACGTTTAACAAAAACCTAGCTCCTTGAAATTGGTGTGTGAAGCAGACAACTCTCGAAAGAAGAGAATTCTTGTTCGTCTGAATTCGGAACTAGCAAGAACGATAGCGAGGATAGATAAATCTGAGTCAACTCCCAGATCGTCTCTATGTACGATCTTGCAATGTGAATGCAAGAAACTCAGTAGAATATTTCTTCCTTCCGTTTTCATGCTTTGAACAAAAGTTTGCTTTTCGTAATCGGATAATGTATGATAATGAATGAAAAAATCCCAATAATGTATGAAATGAAATAATTAATGAAAATTATTTTTTCTAGACATACTTTGAGAAGTATAGCACAGTTTACGAACATTCGTAAATTTTTAGATAAACGCTCTTTATTTACCTGTCATGGTACATTTTTACCACTTACACCTTTATTAGACTATGATTTTATGAGCGTTTACTCCGATACGTAACAATAGAAATGTAGCATATTCTAGAATAAGATTTTTTTATAATTGAACCCTTACTTCTAATAGCTGAGGAGAGTACAACAAAAATCGTAGTAAAAAAACGGATTTTTTCTTTTTGTTCTACATATGAACTTTTGTAATATGAACTTTAAAATCGCTTGATCGCGCTCGTAAGTAGCATGGTCTGTCATTAGCCTGTATGCCCATGTCGAAGAAAACGGTGGTTAGAACGAAAACAGCGAACGAAACTTTAAATATCTCTTCAGAATGTCCAGTTACCTCCATGAACAATTATTTTAAAAATAAACATAGGTTTTGTGTCTTAAGATTTTAAAAAATGTCAACAATTTAGATTTGGAAAGAAATTTATTTTCAAAAATTAATTATTTTTCTCGTAAGAGATTATGAATTTCATCCTAATATTAAATAGTTAAATGGCAGGTACAATATGCTTTACAAGCGAAAATCGATATAAGCATAAATATTTGCATCTTCTTATTCAAATTTTAGACTTTTCAAAGTTTAAATTCTCTGCCTGCACAACTACCTTACATGGGAAATATGTTCAGCTACACTCCGCATCATGGACATAATTTTTAATTTTTATTCACCAAAACAAATTCTCTAAATCGAGAAGAAAATATCTCCAAATGTCAATGATTTTCAGTCACAAAGCGATAGGAATTATTCTCACTCTCAACGGAGCAGTCACGCACAGTACACACAAGATTCATTGGCGTATCAGGACTCCGATTGCTCGCTGGATTGTGTCCTCTTGAAATTCCCCTCCCTTGGAGAAGATCCAACTAACTTGTTGCTATCGACATTAGCATGAAAGGCTCCTAAACTCCGAATCATGGAAGCAAGCCATGAATATTGGAAAGAAGCTATAACTACCGGTAGCTAAAGTTAATGTTCAATTCTTATTCATTCTCGTACCTCTTACGCTATTTACAACATAGCGACGAATAAGTACAGTGATTTATCATTTAATTTATTCATGTGGAAAGAGAGAGCCTAAAATAAACATGTATAGCTTATTAACTACATTAATGAAATAAATAACATACTTCAATGCAATTTTCATTTCTTTCTCAAATAAAAGTGAATTGTAAAATAAATTTGTGTAAAATTTATTACCATATATTTTCTTACCGTGTAAAAGTTATTACCATGTATTTTCTTTTTCAATATCTATTTCGATTTGAGAGAAGTGGCGGAAGAGGAGGCGTGAGCCATATCACAAATAAATTCAATTCAAAATACTTCAGTTTCCTACTTTGGAGTTCCCTCTTTGCGGGCTCATATCACTGAAAAGCGAGGATGAATTCATAATTCCTGAGGAAAAAGTAGTCTATTCTCTAAAAATGGGAAAGCGGAAAGACCTTTGCCATTATCTTTGACTGCTACGCCCAAGAAAACATAAGTTAGATGCAGTCTAGTTCTACTTCTTGAAAGTCTGCCACGAATAAAGAAATAATTGAACACTGCAGGGACGAAATGTGTTGCGTTATTCACGTTGCGAAATAAATGAGTGGAAGACAAAGTAACAGACTCAGTAGCCGATGTAACTTGGTCGTAAAATTCGTCGGCAAATGAAATGTCGCTGGCTGTTTTAAGTTTCCCAGGAAAATTATGGTGGCTGCCCCTAACCCAAGCCCCAGTAGAAAGGTTTTCGCCCATTCACTTCCATTTCCTTTAGGGAAAAACTTCTTTATAACTCATTCTAGAAAGAATGGCAAATCTCAAAGACATTAAATTATTTTTTACGTAATATTTCAATCTGACAATTCGTTACGGACGAAAACTTATCATTCCATTCTGAAAAGTAGTTCCTACATGTTTCGTATGTATTGTTCTTTATTTTATTCATTAAATATGTTATCTTGCATTGATAAATTTGTGAAATATAGGAGTACTTATATGATATTAATTGATCCTTCTTAAGAGATTCGTCAATTCTCTAACTAATAATTATTCCAGATTAAGTGATTATACTAACTTACATATTTTGGTTATCCAGGATTATTTCTTTCCCATTAATTGTGGATAACTGAAAATCTATTTTATTTGCATATCTCAATGCCAACTTATGACAGTTAATGTTGATATGTTTTCTGATTTTTCAGGAAAACAATTAAATTTTCAATTATTATTTTATGAAACAAAAATAATTCCTACTATTTAATTCTTATTTCTTCGCCATATCAAAGATATCATTTGATTAATGTCTGCCATTTTATTCCAATAGTTTTTATAAAGGAAGTATTGAAACGAGGGTTCAACATTTAAATTAAATTTTGTACGTGTGTCTTTTAATGTATATTTGTATTTTGCTTTTTATATTTTGTTCAAAAGATATTTGCTCAAAAATTATGGTGTATTTTTTATTGTTGCAGAAAAACTCAAGAACTATACGCATATCCCGAACCCAGCTCTCATGTAAACAACATTAATTATTTACTGAAAGGGGTAATTCTATGTCCACTGGACTAATAATGTATGTACTGGTCTGAGAAAGTGCTCAAAATTATTTCATCAGATTCTGTATCTGAAAGTACTCATTCTAATCTTCAGCCCATAAGATTCTATATGCCATTTTTCATAAACATTTTCCTTTCTATCACTGTTTTACATTGTCTAAGTTTTTGATTGTATCCTTTTTTGGGGGGGAGTTTAAAAACTACTATTAGGTATATTTGGGAATCGACGGGATCCGAGAGGAAATTTAAAAAAAAACTGAAAATAAGAGATTTAACGTGTCACTTAATCATCAGTTCTTTTTTCAATTTTCCGCCACAAGAACACCGCAACCGCGAAATTATGAGTATATTCAGTTCTACGAGAAATTTTGTGTGAGATAACTGTATCTCAGCATTTATTTCGCGAGTATTATTTTACAGAAAATTACACAAAACTGAAAATTAAGTGACAACTTAAATAAATAGAGATTTATAGTTTTATTGTATTTTCAAAAGAATTATAAATTTATTAAATATAAATTTTGACAAAACTATATTTTAGAGGGTTCAATGTCGAGGAAGCAAGTTAAAACTTTTGTCTTTACGAAGAATTTTGGACGAAATTATCGATTTTATTCGTATTTTGTGCTTAAAGTGCTGGATATTTATTGTCGATTCTCATATTCTATAATGTCTGAATATAAACTGAATTCTCTATCAACTGAATCTCAAGGAAACTTCAAATAAGAAGCAAAGTATTTTTTCGAAAATTTCTGAAAATCTGCTCGAAACGTTATAACATTCTTGCATGCTTATAGAACAATTAATACCAAATGAGACAGTAAAAGAAGCATTTCTCTTGAACGTTTAGTACGAATCATTTACCCTCCGTGTACAGTTTTACTCTCAAGACGTAAGGGGATCCTCTCAATAGATTTCCATATGCATTCTCTATTGACAGTCGGATGAAGATTGAACGACAATACACCAATAAAAATTAAACTAATAATTATAATCGAGATTAATTGTAATAAATTTCTCGAAAATCAAGACGGTCGTGCCATGAAAACAAACGCAGAACAAGCAAAAATTTTCCCCCTTTTTTTTATCTGACCTCAGGTCTTTTCTGTTCCACTTCAGTTGCTTGATTACATTACATGTGTTATTGAAAAAGTACAAGTGCTTTTAGTGGTGACCTCCGTGTATGATATTATTGCTTCTTTTTTTTGCTGTTGTTGTTGTTGTTTTTACCCAGCTTCAACTTGGTATGTTATGGAGTACGTAGAGAGAGATATGTCATTAAAATTGTCATTGTGAGATAATATCATTCCACATATATCCTTTGAGATAATTATGTATATGAACAGGTGTAAGGCATTTTCCACTATATTAGAACTAGGCGAGCAGACTGAACTTATAAAATTATCACGAGATTCTAGGTGGCATTTAAGGAAAATCGTTATTCCTCTTGGTTTTACGGAAGCGCTGACAGCAATACCAAAAATGTTTTTGATTTAACGATTGTGGTAAGACCTCAGCTGATTTTAATATTAAAATTCTTCTTTGTTGGCTTCTCGTTTGAGAAGTAACTACTAAACACCGACCGCTCAAGTTACTTTTTGATGACTTCCGAATTTCGACAGAGCGCTTTCCGCCGTGCAACTCCTTTGTTTTTTAAACTTTAACAGTTCTTACAATCGTCACAAAACAAAGCAACGTGAAATAGAAAAAAAAGTACAACAAATAGCCAATCCACTAAATATTATTCGTAGTCCCGTTTTATTCAAACTCTTTCGGGTTTACATCACCCTCGAATTAATGCTCATCATATCCTTGATATCCATCAAAACCGTTTTTAGAAAAAAGGGGAACATATTTGCTCTAGAAAAAAAAATCTTTTACATTTGTCCAGCAAAATATTTATTTTTGGTCGTTCAATTAATCTCTCTCCCAGAGAATACCACCTTAAAGTAGCATTGTCCGTGTAGGTGGAGAGGGTTTGCGTGGGTCAAATGAAGTTGAGGGCTATGCCGGCAGTATCATAGCTACTGGCAAGGTGTCCCAAGACGGACAGGTCTCAACATAGGCTCCAGACGAAGTGTATTCCACAACGACCTTACTTTCTTAACCCATCCTTTGATCCCTAACTTACCCTAACCCAACCCTAAGGTGTAAGGCGATAATTGCTAATGAGTTGCATGGCACATGGGTGGTGTCTCGCAAACGGAGCCCTGGGATACCTGGCGACCTCCCTTGTGTAATAGCCTTACCTAGGCACGCGGGGTTCTGCCTAGGTGGACTTATCTAGCTTCTCGTGTGAATCTTATGGATGCTGCCAATAATAACATAAATTTCAATAAACCGGAGAGGTCCTATGGACCTCCGAGGGAAATGGAGAGACGTCTGAAAGGGCCTCGTCTGAGGTCCACTCGAACGCAACCTCTTGAACGGTGAGGGGGCTCATGATCGATGTGAGCAACCTCAATCTGAAGAAGAGGAACCGCTCTGGCGCGGAGAAAAAGAGGCGGAGGTGGGCAGCAGCTGCTGTTTGGGGTGAGGCTCCCCAGGGACCCAACCTTAGGAGCCCGGGACCCTCGAGAGGACACTCTGGGCCCAGGAGTAAGGTTCCCTTTACGGGATCATACTCCGGAACTCGTAGGTCCGAGAAGAAGAAAGACAAGGGCGGCAAACGGCTCCACTCGGGAACGACATCTGAGCAGGTGAAGCAGGACACCAAGAGACAGAAGGTGGACTATGCCAGAATCGCCAAGAAGGGGATCAGGGTGGCTATCGTGCCTGAGGACTACTCTGAGACCCAACTTGGCAAGAAACAAGTCGATTTGGTGGAGATGGAGGTGGGGAAACTCATCGATTGACTCCCTTTACAGGGAACCATCAAGCCCCACTTCCAAGACTGCTACCTGTTGAAGGGAGCAGCAGTACTGGTTTGCGCGGACAAGGAGACCAAAGCTTGGCTCTCCAGTTCTGTGCCGCCAATGAAGCCTTGGGAAGGATCCAGGCTCGCAATCGTGGACCTGGATAAACTCCTCACCTATAAAAGAGCCATGGTTTGGGTGTGGGTGCCGGGACCCCCAGGGGACAGTAATGTTCTTCTGGGGAGAATTATGTGGCAGAACTATGGCCTGAATACCTCCAGCTGGAGGGTGTACGAAAGAAAAGTGGAGAAAGTGGTAGTCAGGCTTGTTGTGAGCACGGACTCCCGAGATGTCGTTAGTGTGGTGGTAACTGTCCAGCCTGCCGGCGGACCCAGAAGCACCTGGAGGAGGAGGACCGCAGCCACAGACGTAGCACGGTGGTTTGCAGGGACAGGGCTGGAGTGAAAGGTACTCGAAATGCTCTGTTTTATCCAAATAAACTTGCAGCACTGTATTGCGGTCTCTAGAGTACTGGTAAGAGGTACAGACAGAGGTGGATTTTCAGTCGTCTTGATACAGGAACCGTGTCTCAGGCAGGGTCATATCATTGGACTGCAATGTGAGGGATACTCATTGTTCTGTGATAGAGCAAGTGTCAAACCCAGAGCATGTGTTCCAATCAAAGGAATGATCGCTTGGGCAATACCAGGATCTGTTACTAGGCACCTAGTAGCTGTTCGAGTGAGATATGAAGAGGAGCAGCAGGACAAAGATCTTGTTTACTCAGCTTATTTTCCTGGTGACTCTGACTCCCCACCTCCGGAGGAGTTCAGAAAACGGGTGGTAATTTGTAAGAAACAGGGACTCAACCTGGTGGGGGGCTGTGACGCCGATGTCCACCACGGTATTTGGGTGAGCGAGGATTTGATCGCATACTTGTGTACAATTGACTTAGAAATCATGAATATAGGAGACATCCCGACCTTCAGCAATCGCAGGAGTGACAGAATCATAGACCTAACCCTGGGTTCCATGGATATCATGGACGATTTCATGAACTGGAGAGTTTCTAGGGAACCCTCCTTGTCAGACCACAGACACATCGTGTTTAATATGAAGGGCTCGTTATAGAGTGAATCCTATAGAAATCCCAGACAGAGCGACTGGGTCTCCTTCGGGGAGGACTCGAGAAGGGGACTGGAGAATGATTCTTTGTAAAGATATACCAACAAAGGAGAGGTGGAGCTGGGGGTTACTTATGTAATTCAGACGCTAGTTACTGGTTGTGAGATGAACTGCCCAGTCGTGGAGAGCAAAAAGTCAACAGGTAGCTTTAGATGGGACGGCTTCCTGGAATACCTTAGGATGAGAACCCGAAGGCTGTTGAATAGACACAGGACCCTAAGCGATCAGGTAAGTATGGAAGCCTTTCAGGAGTCCCACAGGGAATACAAGGCGGAAGTAAGGAAGGTTTCCATAAAATCCTGGAGCAGTTCTGCGATAATATTCAGAACCAGCATGAAGCAGCTAGACCTCATAGAGTACTTATTAAGGACAGTAAGGCCAGACTCGGTATTTTAGAGACGCCCTCCGAAGAATTTACATAAACTGAGGGGGAAACTCTTTTTCCTGGAGCAACAACAACGAACATTGGAGTGAAATCAGTAGGATCCCGTTGGCCTCATAGGGGATGTTGGAATGAGGCTGCGGAGATCGTTACCTTCAATAGAGTGAAATGGGCAATATCATCCTTTGCACCTTTCATAAGCACAGAAGTGGTTGGTACCTTCTGTGCACTTCTGCAGAAGGGTGGGGAGGACATCATGACACATCTTGGCAGGATTAACAGAGCATGATTAACCATGGGATAAGTTCGTTCCTTGTGGCGACAGGCCAAAGTGGTCTTCATACCTAAACCTGGTAGATCATGTTATACCAGGACTAAGGACTATCGTCCAATCAGTCTGACTTCCATTCTTTTCAAAACCTTGAAGAGATGCTGTACAGGTATATCAGGGAGAAGGTGCTAAGAGATCGNAGATCATGTTATACCAGGACCAAGGACTATCGTCCAATCAGTCTGACTTCCATTCTTTTCAAAACCTTGAAGAGATGCTGTACAGGTATATCAGGGAGAAGGTGCTAAGAGATCGACAGCTGCATCATCTCCAGAATGCTTACCAGAGAGGGAAATCCATTTAGACGGTTCTGCACCAACTAGTGACGAGACTGGAGAGTACCCTTGATCAGCAACAGCTTGCTATGGTTGTTGTCCTGGATATACAAGGGGTTTTCAACAGTTCCATGCTAAGATGAATAAAGCTTAGCCTAGTGAAAAGAAAAGTTAGTCCTACACTATCAAAATGGATTACGGCCTCCTTGCAAGGTCGACAAGTTCTTCTGTCCCTCAACACAGAGTAATGTTGAGGTTCTCATAGACAGAGGGTTTCGAAAAAGTGGAGTATTGTCACCAACTCTATGGTGTCTAGTGATGGCCAACCTACTTATCAGACTCTTATGTTGGGGGAACCTATGCTTTGGGCTACGCTGACGATGGAAACTAGGACCAAAAGTAGTCCACTGGCTCTATGTTGCTGTCATAAGGCCTACGATCACTTTCGTGTCACTGGTCTGGTGGCCTGGCTCTGCGGTGGGGACTGCAATTACCAGGCTAAACAACACACAACTAGCTTGTTTAGGAATGACCGGGGCACTGCGCACTACTCCGCTCAATGCCATGGAGGCACTTCTATGCCTACCTCCGCTGCACTTTTGTATTAAGTAGCTGGCAAGCATGGGTACATACCGCCTATGGTTACTCGGTGGGTGGTCCTTTAAGAACCCACTTAAAGGACGTACATTAATCCTGACAAGGCTCCAGGTAGCAAGACCCTTGGCAGGAATGATTGGGGACCTCATGGGACCCGGATACAATTTAGATTACAAATTTTTCGTGGTGGCCCCTACGAGAGAGGATTGGGTCACGAGCGTCGGGGCTAGTCTCCTGGTTGGGGGCCATGTTTGGTTTACGGATGGCTCACAGACGGGAACTAGTGCTGGGATCTGGGGTCCTAATACAAGGCTCCACCCCTCTGTAGTGGGATACATCACAGTTTTCCAGGCAAAATTATTTGCTATACAGGTCTGCGTTAATTACTTACAAAATATGTCTAGACTTAGTGATCGCATAATTATATGCAGCGACAACCATGCAGCACTAAGGGCACTGTGTGCCTATAGAACAACATTCAAACCTGTGTGGCAATACCAACGGATGCTAGACATACTCTATGAACGAAATCCATTTCTTCCTTGGTGGGTTCCTGGGCATATGGGAATCAGGGGAAATGAAAAGGCAGACGAACTGGCAAAGTTGAGATCTAGGCGACATTTTGTTGGTCTGGAACCCTACTTTAGAATATCTCCACGAAGGTGAGGCTGGTGGTTGTCAATTGTACACACCAGTAACACCTCACCAATCTAGAAGTCACAGAATATAGCTAGAAATGCCCGCGAGTTAATTGCTGGACAAAGCCAAGAATATAAGAAGGCCTACTAAACTTAGGTAGGAGTCGTATAAGGAAAGTAATGGGTCTACTAACAGGCCACAATACCCTACGGAGACAATTACTCATTATGGGGATCAGTCAGGATCCAATGTGTAGGAGATGTGGCATGGAGGAACAGACCTGCTGTGATCGAAAGAATTTCTAAAAAATAGGCTGTTAATAATAATAATAATAATAAATTTATTGTCAAAAAAGCAGTACAAACTGCGTATGACCACGTGGAGGACAATAAACTAATTTACTCTCCAGCAAGCAAGGGACCATCTCATCAATTCCAATCAAGGGCCCTAAGGCAGATGCGGATTCACAAATTTCAGCAAAAATTCCTAGATAAGATAAAAAGTTAGCTGCGAGTTATAATACTAATAGAATGTCAATATGTTTGTAATTTAACACAAAAAATTTCTTTTACATGTACAAATTATTATTGAACTATAGAAAATTCTGAATATAGTGTTTAAAAATCATAAGAATTGAAATAACACTAAATTCACGATTTATTGTTACAATAAACACACCCCTAGGCAAAGCCTAGAGAACCTGTATAAGAAATCCGCCTCTACCCGAAGGAAAACCGGTGCAAAATCCGGGCCAGGATAGTGCTACAGAATTAATGTACACAACCGTGCCAAAGTTAAGTACACATAAAACTAAATTAAAATGAGCCATAAGACAACACAATCATGCAAGAAATTAATTTTTGAAATTGTAATAAGTTATTTAAAAAGTACTACAGCAATGGCGTGATAAAGTACAAGACGGATTTAACTTTGTTTAAAATTAATAAATTCTTTTACATTGTAGAAGCACTGTTGCAGGAGATGGCTTCTAACTGCGGGTTTGAAGAGATTCAATTTCATAATATCTTTTTTTCTTGGACAGGGAATTACATAAAACGATCCCGAATGATATGCTCTTTTTTGGCAAAGAGTGGTTGACACTCTAGGACGATGAATATTACTACTATTGCGTGTATAGTGTTCGTGAACGAGACTGTTTCGTATAAAGAAAGGGTGGCACTTCAGTAATTCAGTCTTAACAAACACGACCGTTTCATAAATATAAATACAGGGAAGTTAAGATATTGAATTCCTTGAATAAAGGTTTACAAGAGTTTGGAGGGTGAGATTTACAAATTATCCGATCTATCCTCTTCTGAATTCTGAAATGGGTTCTAATAACCTTGTTGTTGACGAGCCCTTACAGCCCCACAAAAAAAATGAATTCTGAAAGGTTGAATACTCTAGCCGGAATTGCCCCAGAAGGTAATGCCGTAATGTGAATGGGAGTAAACGTTTGCAAAATATACGCAACGGGAAATACGTGGACTAACTACGTTAACTAAGATTCGGAATGCGTAACACAATTTGCTTAATTGGGTATTAAGATTGTCAACGTGACAATTCCATTTGAGGTTGTCTTGAATATGGAGACCTAATAATTTTGTATTCGTAACAGGTTTTAATTGTGTTCCGTTTAAAGAAAGAGAAACTTGGGGTTAAGATTTTGTGATACTATTGTGAAATGACATAGATACTGTTTTGTCAGTGTTTACAATGAGACGATTTGCATGGAACCAAGTCGAAAGGTTAGACAATACTTTTTGAGCGATGGCGTGTTTACATAGTAAATTAGAGTCATCAGCAAAAACAACCATTTTGCAATCTGATGTGGATGATGACATGTCGTTCACATACTATAAAAAGAATATAGGGCCGAGAATACGCTGAAAGACAACTCTGAAGTATTTTATTTTTAGTATAGGATAGTTCGATATCTATCTTTTAAGTAAGAAGCTATCCATTGATGTGGAAGTTCCTGAATGCCTAAAGAATGCAATTTGGAAAGGAGAATTCCTTGATCGATGACATCGAATGCTTTGGATAAGTCAAGAAAAACACCCTGAGGATTTTCTCCACGGTCAAGAGATGTGTTATAATAAGTATTTTGTTTTACACCATACATTGAAAAAGAGTAAACAACAATGTTTATCATTACGGTAAAAACATAAAATAGTATTTGTAACAATTTTTTTAGGAGTTCAATGAAAATGTATTACAAAAATGATGAACATTGTTTTTTACTCTTTTTTCAATTCTGGGGTGTATATCATTGCATGGAAAATTATTTCCCTGAGTACGAATACGAATGTTATATTTAATTGCTAATGTTACAAGTAAAATTATAACATTGTAAAAAAGGGATATGGTTGCCTACTGACTAGTCACACATCAAATAAAAAAAACATATGACATATAGTGAACAGGTTATAGGCCTAATATATAGCTAACTGTATGCTTTGTTACAATATTTTCCTTTTCCACAATGTCTTGAAGTAAGCCCTATGTGCTCGCATGGCCATTAGCCAAAGTTCTGTCAATTGTGCGTTAAAAGACAGGTCTCATACTATGAAATGCAATTATCAAGTTCCACATAAACCCTCAGTACACTGAAATACAATGTCATCAAATGGACTCTTTTTGTTTCGTTAGATACAAAAGAAGCTATTTTCGGCAGCACTTTGGGTGAGCCATGCAACAAATGAGCTAATTAAGTTAATACTGAGAAGTAATACACAAGTTAAACCCCCAAACTGTGGCTGACCCTCAGTGCATGTGTCCATGAGGTCTCAGATATGGCGCTTTTTCACTTTCCGCGACAAACTTTGGCGAACCCTGCCAGGTTGCACTGAAGGTCAGCCATGAAATTTACAAAATAATTCATTTTAGCTACTAAAGGTCATGTTGTAATCTCAAGAATTACTTCGGCTGATGCTCAATGCACTGAGACAATAGAACACAGAAAGAAGTCGATTTTAGAAAAATGCTGGATCGCGACCCGCTTTAGGAATTTTTTAGGGTCCCCCCAAAAATATAGGTGTCTTTTTAAAATGATTAGAAGAAACCACCATAAAAATTTCAGCAAAATCAAAAATAGTGTGTATAATGACCTGCCTGACTCTTATAAAATCTGCCTCTTAAATCTCAAAACAAATATTTTTGGTTTTCAATTATTAACGCCAATAAATTATTCACCAATTAGCTTCGTTCATTTTCCTCTTCTGACGGCAACGACACAATCAGCGCAAACCTTCTTCTGCCATATCTTTCCAATCAAAAAAAACTTCTACAAAATTGCACAGAATGCTCAATTGAAATCGAAATCACTTAGTTGAATAGGTGTGGTGAGCCGTTGTTCTCCTCTTCGTACTTTTGATGAAGCTTCAAAACAATCTCAGCTCCCGCAAAGGTCCAATTAAGAAATGTTGAAAAGTTTTAATTCTGAAAAAGAGCTTGGTTGCAATAGGAATACCCTTCTCTGAGTTCGTTCATGACCTCCAATTTATTTTTTATCGTTATCGTCGATCCTGCGCTCCCCATACTTCAGTACCGACAATACGTGACAATTACAACCGAATCCAAAAGTTTTCTTGGCCAATATCCATGCCATCCGGTCACGATCAGTGTTTTAAAGGAAGGGCATTCTTTTGAGTCTAAGCCTCAGAGTCCTCACACATTCGCATACGATATCTAATGAAACAAACTGATTAAAAAATATTACTTCGCATCGCATTAGGTCCAAACATAACATAATTCGTATAATACTTTTTATTTCATTCTTTCTTGTAAATAAACCCACAATGCATAGATACAGGTAAATTTCGCCATCATTAAGAGTATCAGTGTCATAACACTGTAAAGAAACAGAGGCTTTTTTATAAAAAGAAAGCAGCTACCATACTTCACGCAATGGAACACAGCTTTCCTTCTGCCAAACAATGAATGAGAAAGAATTAATGAAGGTAGTCAAATAAAAAATATATCTCATTGTAGAAGTAGATTGGATATTAAAAAAGCCTTTGTGTACATGGAAAGAATGCGCTGAATTTGCTATAGGATGCACAAGTATTAAATAATGCAATGTAACGCAGGAGGAATTCCCTTTCATCAGAACAAAAGGCAATTTCAATAAACATGATACATGAGATATTTCACAACTTATTTCATCCAGAAACAGCGTTGCTGCGTTTTCTTCCATCCCATACGAATGTCAATTATTTGCAAACAAGGTGTTCGTGACTTAAACGTTAGCTACACACCGTGCGCTCTGTTAGGAAAAACCGGAACTGCACTTTGACAGTTGAAGGTAGAGTCGCTCTCCCTTGATCACGCATCATGTGTTGCCGCGCGGGTACTAAAGTAAATATAATAAGTCTTTTGAGTGCTATGGGCAAAGGGTTCATCATTGCACGTGCGCACCAAGATACTTATGTACAGTGAGACTACGAGACGCAGTATAAGAGATACGTTTCTAACTGTACACCTTAAGGAAGTACTTTCTATATTTTACGAAACAAATACTATTAGGAAAATGAAAATTAGGAAATAGTAAAATTATTTCCTTGAATAGATTACATGAGTAATTTCGAAAAATTCAGTTGATAGGCACGAAGTAATACAATCAATTTCGCTCAAGTATTTCGTCATGAATGTAACTGGAAACTATTTAAGTTACGAAATAGGTTCGCAAGGATTTAATTCTTCTTCATCCTGCAGGATAGAGAAAATTCCAATCACTGCACCCTACTAAATATAGCGTTATATTTCTTCCAAAACGTCGCTGTCTCTACTTTCTTGACAATATTTATCATCTACCGGTGAGAAAAGAAGTAAAAAGTTGTAAACCTAAATAGTGGAAGGTGCTGATAGTCCAATTACAGCTGCTTAGAGTTCTTAAACACTTTTTGAGTATTTCCCTGATAACTCGAGAGCCTCAGCAAAAGTCTCTCTCTCTCTCTCTGATGGACGAAGAAAACAACCTCATTTCAATGCAGCAGAGTCACCAGTTCTTAGAAATATGATAATCAAGAGATACCTTTGCTCGATAGTGTTTATTTCTCGCGTATAAGAACTAAGAGACCTCGGAACGTTGGTTTTAATACAAAGACTTCCACGTAACCAGCGAATATTCTACGTAATGATGTTGTACTATTTATTTCTTCATTTCACTCATTGGAATATTCCGCTGCAACGAGGTTCCCATTATTTTTCAATGTAGTAAATGTCAATCACTGATTTTCACGTTTATGGGAAGTGTAATTTAAAAGTAATGTGCCCTACTGACACGAGTAAATGCGCTACGTCCAAATAATATCCGTTAAATTGTGAGAAACAAAACAAAAGAAACCAGTTTCGATTCAACATTTATATAACAAGAAGTTAAAAATCGAATTTAAGTTTTAAATTCAATGTTTGAGTTCCTTCGAGAGGGTTCCACAATTATCTTGTTTCCCTGATATTCGTCAAATTAATGGTAGTGTGAATCTCATGTTGCGTAATCGCACATGGTTTCAATGATAGTCTGCAATACTACAAGACCTTCTCTTTGTCATAGGATTTTTAAAAATAATCCAGTGCGCAACACGATGTAGTTGTTGCATTATTATAGTCTTATTTTTTCATTTCTTAATTTTTAATTTAAGAAATAAAATTTTGAATCGAATTTTTCATGATGGGTCTTCGTAATTTGCGATGTTTTTCGAAATGTATGTTACTCGTTAACTTGAATATATGAAAATTTCACGCAACAATTTCACTGCAAAATTGAAATATGCATTTTTAAAGTATCGGATTCATTGATTTTGGCACATGACTAAAGACAAGTTCATAACACTGAGTTCTCCGGTGAATCTATTCAGTTGATAGAAAACCCTACTGTAGCGTATCTTCTGGGGAAAATGATCGACTATTTATGAGTAAACACTTTTATCCAAACATTATTTTAACTTGGGAAATACAGAAAAGATAAGAAATGAACCTGAATATTGTTTGTTTTCAGTTCAAATAGTGAAAACTAAACGTAAGGTTGGATGTGTTTGTTTAAAAGTTAGTATAAAACAGGAGTCAAATTTTTAGAAAAGGCAGTATTTTATGAGCATAAGAATAAGAATAAAGAGTGAATATTCGTAAGAGTTCTTCACAGAAGAAGAGGCATTTCCCACTGACATCTTTGACACATCTATGTCAAATACCATGCCGCAGAGTTACGTAGTATGAGCATATTCAAGCGCACAGAGATCACATGGTCAATTACTCAAAACCTCACCTCCTTTTCACTCCATCAATGCCACGTAACATTAGGGGAATACAGCGTACCGCTATTTAGTAAGCAATACTTTCGCGAGCGCAGTAGTGGGCCGCGACGTTGACAATGGTGGCGCGGCAAATGTTCCGTGGGAAAGCGACAAGTTACGGCAGCGCCGCTTTTGCTGGGCACAAGGGATGGGGAAACGTGGCGGGGCGCGTGCTTCATGGAACATCGATACGCGGGACGAGCACACGAAGCCGCGAGGCCGTGACGCTCTAGCATGCGGCCCTCCAGCGCGTGCGCCAAGGAGTCTTGACGTCACGAGGGCAGGTATGACCGAAAAGAAGAAAGAGCTGGAAAGATCCGGAGTGCGATCCTCGCAACTTTCTGATGACTAAGTCGTGATACGACGTTTCGTTCCTATGAGATCGTTCGTTCATTGACGAGAAATAAAATGTATGTTCATTCAGTTTTTTGGTGTCTCGGAAGTGACGCAAAGTATCGGAAAAGTAAATCTATTTGTAGGTCGCCATGGATATTATGCTACGTTATTCATTCATGAAACAAAAAAAGTTAAAAAAGAGATATGAAATGACGTCAAAATGTGGTACTCGAAATATCGTATCGTCACATCTTCCTTGTCTTACAGACTATAGCCTTGTACAAATACAGTAAAAACCTGTGAAATATACTAACCGAAATTACGTAAGCTTTGGAAATGTTCATTCATTGCGTTAACAGTACCTTTCCCTTGCTACTTTTTTTCTTCACGTCCTTGAAATGATACAGAAAGTAAAACATACGTAGCGTCTCATTGAAATTTGATTTTAGAATATTTCAGTATCATATTCGGGAAAAACCCGTCCGAAACAAGAATTTTTTTCTTTTTTTCTTCGAAAGTTGATAGAAAATTAAATACAATGTTTAAACAAATAACCTCGTCGTGTATGTGCAAGTATCTCTCTACGACACACATTCGAATTTCAAATTCCGTCGTGTCATACACATATCATTCCGATGGGAATTTATGAAATAATAATGTCTTGAAATGTTTGATTTTGTGAATTAATATGATATGAAGCGCAATGGTGTGCTGGCGGCTGAAGAATGGCGTCATCTGACGTCATGCAGGGTCCGCTAATATCATCTCTGTCATTACCCGCTGACGTTTCCGCGGTGACAAGCTTTTAAAATTTGAAGAAATTTGTTTTATTCTAACCATTTATTCTAACTAATTTGGTTTATTCTAATTTTATTTATTCTTTTTAACTGAATAAACTCCATGGTTTAGTCATACCTAAAGCTCGTGAGCTGCTCGTGAGCTGCTCGTGAGCTGCTCGTGAGCTGCTCGTGAGCTGCTCGTGAGCTGCTCGTGAGCTGCTCGTGAGCTGCTCGTGAGCTGCTCGTGAGCTGCTCGTGAGCTGCTCGTGAGCTGCTCGTGAGCTGCTCGTGAGCTGCTCGTGAGCTGCTCGTGAGCTGCTCGTGAGCTGCTCGTGAGCTGCTCGTGAGCTGCTCGTGAGCTGCTCGTGAGCTGCTCGTGAGCTGCTCGTGAGCTGCTCGTGAGCTGCTCGTGAGCTGCTCGTGAGCTGCTCGTGAGCTGCTCGTGAGCTGCTCGTGAGCTGCTCGTGAGCTGCTCGTGAGCTGCTCGTGAGCTGCTCGTGAGCTGCTCGTGAGCTGCTCGTGAGCTGCTCGTGAGCTGCTCGTGAGCTGCTCGTGAGCTGCTCGTGAGCTGCTCGTGAGCTGCTCGTGAGCTGCTCGTGAGCTGCTCGTGAGCTGCTCGTGAGCTGCTCGTGAGCTGCTCGTGAGCTGCTCGTGAGCTGCTCGTGAGCTGCTCGTGAGCTGCTCGTGAGCTGCTCGTGAGCTGCTCGTGAGCTGCTCGTGAGCTGCTCGTGAGCTGCTCGTGAGCTGCTCGTGAGCTGCTCGTGAGCTGCTCGTGAGCTGCTCGTGAGCTGCTCGTGAGCTGCTCGTGAGCTGCTCGTGAGCTGCTCGTGAGTGACTGAGATGTTTCACAGAAGCACTCATTATCTCCAGATCATTTCTTGTTTCAAAGAGCGAATTACAATCGTTCAAAAATTCCACCGCAAAGTTAAGATAATTCTTTAGGTCACTGGCCATAGCTCGGAGGCACATGAATGATTTCAACAAAAAAACTGATACTAATCCAACAAATTGACCTTCTTCACGAATTTAATTACTGTGCACTGAATAAACGCAAACAATACAGAACAAACATAATGTCATGTTTAGACCTATTGATGTGATACCCTCGAAGTTACTGATTATTTTCTTGCATTAAACAACTTATTCGGATAACAAGTAAATGCGATTTGGAGGGCTTTCTCTTCAAAGAAATAGCTTCTTCAATTACGTTTTCGGAATAATGAATAAGTGAACATGATTACTAGAGAATGCTTTACGGTCCACCAAATCAAATTTAGGTTGTTTCCGCGCTTACGGCAATGAATATATCAAAAAGGTTCAAATATTTTCAAATGTTCAAATAATATTTTCCCCTTAATGATAGACCCATGATGTAAAGCTAAACAAATACTATCTTTTGTATTAAAAAATAGACTCTTTCTGGAAATCCCATAAATTTCTTTTCAGATGTGTCAAGAAAGTAGGGGAACATAGTTATCTGAATAGTGAAATCTCCGCCCCCAATCATGTATTCAGTATAGTTAATAATAATAATAATAATAATAATAATAATAATAATAATAATAACGTTACACGATCCGGTACATTTCCCGTACGGCATATCTTGTCCCTTCAAACGCTCATTCCGAAAACTTGAAGGTAGCAAAGTATGTTATCGATACTTGAAATGCGTTGGGGAAGACAGCGAGCAAAAACGAACCAGAAGTGCGGGCACGTGGAATATGAATATTGCATCACGGCAACGCTGCCACGAATTTGGTGCTTCTTATTTAAATGTTTTAGTGAAGCGTAACATATCGGTTGCATTCAACCTGTTTCTCCAATTCGCCAGATTTGCCGTCCACCGACTTCATTTTATTCTAGAGGACAAAATCCAGTCTAAACTGATTCTATTTCCAGTGCGTAGAGAAGAGAAAAAGTCGCTATGTGATACGAAATCACAACTATGTTGGCTCCAAATATTCCTAGCGGAATTGTTAGATATGGAAAAACTTTCTAGCTTTGAAAAATGAGAGTAGCAATGCTCATTTAATTTCGAGCGCACCTTATTATATATATATATATATATATATA
>NNCF01125998.1:1587111-1607505 GCA_002313205.1 Laupala kohalensis
ATGTCAGGGATGGTACCAGTACTTCTTTGGATTTCATTTAGAACATACATGCAGTTTTGTTTTGATTTTTGTATATGTCTTAACCAGGTTACGTTCATTCTTATTTTGACACCTAGATAAGAGTAATCTTTAACTTTCTCGAGAGGTTGACGGTTGTAATTCCAAATTTCATTTTTACTAAACATCCATCCGTTTTTGAACACCATGACTTTAGTTTTATGTATGTTTATATGTAGAGACATTTTATCACAGAACAGCTCCAACGTATCTAGACCTATCTGAAGCCTCGACTGTGTTGTGGAGAATAGAACAAGATCGTCCGCAAATAGCAACCCCGGTATCTGTTTCTGTTCAGGAGTAGCACCTATTGTTGGGGCATCTGTGGATGCCTCACATAATTTTTCTATTATATCGTTAATAAATAATACAAATAGCAACGGAGAGAGAACACATCTCTGCTTCACTCCCTGAGTTACTTGAAAAGTTGGAGTTAGTGTAGTATTATTTGTTTTAACGCATGCATTGTCAGAGCAATATAAAGCTTGCAAAGTACGTAGGAATTTTTTTGACACTCCCTTGTCCGCTAATACACACCAAAGGATGTCTCTGTTCACAGTGTCGAAAGCTTTCTCAAAATCTACGAACACGCTGTACAGCTTTCAGCGTTTCTTTCGAGTTTCTCTCTTGGCTAACGTGTTTAAAATAAATAGAATGTCTATTGTGCTATTGTTGCTTCTAAAACCAGCCTGCAATGTCGAGAGTTTATTTTCTTTCTCGGCTCAGAGTTGCAATCTCCGGTACAGAATTTTTCAATAAATTTTTCCAATAACATTAAGTAGTGAGATTCCCCTATAATTATTTGTATCGTTTATATTTCCTTTATTTTTATATATAGGTTGTATTACAGCTGTAGTCCATGAGTCTGGAAAAACACCTTCATCGTAGATATAATTTAAAAAGTCGGTTAAAATGGGCACAAAATCATTGGTTATTTCCTTAATAAATTCGGAAGGAACACCATCTACTCCAGGCGTTTTATTGTTTTTTAAATCGCAAATGGCAGAAGATATTTCATGTGATGTAATACACGCATCAAGTTCAGACACTTCATCGGTTGTAAATATTATTCCTATTTCGTTACTACTTCGGGATGTGTTATCATTTCCTGTTAGAAGATTTTTAAAGTGCATTTCCCATCTCATTGCATCTATGTTATTTGATATAGTTTTATTTCGTCTTAATTTACGAATTGTACCCCATAGGTCGCGGCTACATTTTTTTAATAATATTTCTCTGAGACGTTCAGCTTCCATTTGTTGCCAGGCTCGTTTACTTTCCTTAACTATGTGTTTATATTCTCCACGGAGTTTAAGATAAGATTTACGCAATTCTATCCCACCTAGCCACTGATACATTTTCAGGGCAGATTTTGCGGATGCTTCTGCATACCTGCAGGCATCATTATACCACACCGAATGTTTTCCTGGATTTTTGTTTCCCTGAATTATTTTCATACTCGATCCTGATTTTTGTAAACAATGTGTTATGGAGTCCGCTGCAGCGTTGTAATTTTGAGCCGCGAGTTTAATTTGGAGATCGTTACCTATCATTCCTAGATTCCTTGAGAAATTCGCCTTATAGACCGACTTTTTGTCGTCATTCCATTTGTATTTTACTAATTTTGACCCCATGTGTGCGGGTGTCTCTGACACGGAGAATCGCATCAACTCATTGATGATATTCATCATATTAATGAGATATATTACTTATGCAATCATTATCTCGTTGTACAGAGAGAAAACGGTGTCTTTTCTCTGTGAGCGAAATCTCTCTCCCAAATATCTGAACGAACGGCGAGTGACGGACTGGCTCATCCATCGGCGCAGAGCAAAAACTATAAAAGTTAGACACTTGAAATTTCGAAGAAGGCGTATTTTGAAATTCCGATTTTAAAAGGGTGCAATAGAGTAAAATGTGATTTTTCGTATTTTCACTATATTTCGTGAACTAATTAATGTATCATATGTTTTGCATGTTTATATAGCTGAATCAAAAATCTAAAAATTAGTTCCTATAAGTTTCTATCATATTTCATTTTTTAATGTTTAAAGGGGATGAAAATATTAATATATTCACTTCAACGACTTGACTAATTCATCAAAGCAGAGATAAAAGTATTGAAGATACGAACTTGAAATTTGACCGGATATTGCTTACATACTGTAGAACTAACTAAGAAAGCAAAATAAAATTAGTAACAATAATACATTAGTAATAAGAAGAAAGCATACTTAGAAATTCAGATTTCAAAGGAGTGATACACGGGAAAATGTGTTTTAATGTGCTTTTCGAGTTTTCTTTAAATATCATGAAATAATTAAGGTGTAATAATTTTTTATGTAACCGTGGTATTTTCTGCAATATGAATAAAGAAGGGTAAACCGTACCAATAACAACTAGTGGTGCAAAACCATTGCACAGACTTTCTCACATGTTTCTCCGTCTGCAGCATAGAGTGAGAAAAAATTCTATAGTGAAAGGGTCATTTCTGACATGGTCCTCTTATATTTTGGTCGTCTTCCAGTGCTCTATTCATGCTCAAAGTAGCAAGATGAACTTATTTGAACTTTATTGAAGTTTTTTGACTTTTATTTTGAATTTGAAAGTAAAATAAATATTCAGAATATTATTTCAAAACGTATAGAGACATATCAGTCTTATAAATATCATAAAAGTGTTATGTAAATGTAATTTCGTAGTAGACACAAATTGATGTATTTTCGAATCTGTAGTGCGTTTGGTGTCCTATGTATTTTATCATTATCACTTCTTTCATTTCACTTTACGAAAAATGTATCCTACGTCTGCTTAGTACATTTACACAGCTAAATATTATTCAAGCCTCTTGAAACTGTAAAAGTGTAAGTATAGCCGACAAATTATTTTTCTGCGTCTATACTAAGGTGACCAGACGTCCCGCTTTTGGCGGGACAGTCCCGATTTTTTATAATTCGTCCCGCGTCCCACGACGTTTTAAAAAAGTCCCGATTTTTGGAAAGAATGCACGACAAGCTAGGGAACGAAGGGAGAACGGGAAGGGAATATACGGTTTTCGGCGGCCATGTGGCTATTTCGCCAGGATATGAGTTTTATATTATTTTTGTTAATTTTATAATATTAAACTTTAATAATAACAAATAATTGTTGAGAACTGATTATCGAGAACTGCTTATCAAAGTTCACATTGTTGATCAGTAGTTAGAATTCGACCACCATTGTTTGGACTTAATGAACAATGGCATTTTTTGGCATTGGCAACGACGAAAACATTTTGTTACTGTCTCTCAGACGATTCACATCGTACTGCATGCGAGTGCTAGTTAAACAAGTGATGTCGACAAATCAGCTATTCAGATAATTTAAGTTATTTATTTCATAAATACATAAATTTTCTTGATTTTGGCAGACAGTACTCGTATTATTCATATTTTATAGTGGAAAAATAATACAAGTTAGAATTGTTATTATTTAAAAAGAAATATAGGATTAAAATTAAAATAATTTTTTAAATATAGTTACTTTATAACCATCAAATTAATTTAATTTATAAACTAACAATAAAATATGTTCATGTAATTATATACCTACTTACTGTGTTTTTAAGCAATATGTATATAATAATTTATAATAAATTTTAAATTATATTTTCTAGATATTTAACATGAGTACGAAAAGAGGATGCAAATTCAACGATGATCTAAGAAGTGAATTTCCTTTTATTAAAAAAACCAAAAGCGATTACATGGTAAAATGTGAGAAATGTAATGGTGAATTTTCTGCATCTGCTTCCAAAATACAGGAATGTTTTCGGAAAACATCTTATGGAGACGAAGAAAAGAAATTAGCATTAGCAGAAGGACTTATGTCTTTTCATGCTATTAATCATAATCTTCCTTCAGATCTATGGACTGTACATCACAAGTTGTCAAAAAGTTATTCAACAAAACATTTTTCCTGTGCTAGAACAAAATCCGAGGCAATTGTGTGTAATGTGCTTTCCCCATACGCATTTTCGGAATTAAACAAAACTCTAGAAACAATAATTAATTTTATGTCAATTTATTCTGACGCTTCTAATCATAAGGATATAAAGTTATTTCCAACCATTATTAGTTTTTTTGATTCAGAAACTGGAATAAAAATTAGAATTTTAGACTACGTTTCTTTGCCCGGCGAAACTTCTGAAATAATTTTCAGTTCCATTATTAATATTTTGAAAAAAAAATAAAACCAAAATGATTGCATGTTGTGCAGACAACACGAACGGAAATTTCGGAGGAAAAGCGAGTAGAGATACAAATAATATTTTTTATAAAATAAACGAAAACCTTAAACAAAACATTATTGGTGNACACATACTACCTAACGCCATTCAAACGGCTGCTGACTTGTTGCCCGTAGATGTGGAAAATATTGTTATTAAAATATATTCTTATTTCTATATATGCATTGTGCGCGTGGAAATGCTTAAAGAATTTTGTGAAACTGCGGATGTCGAATATCAGAAAATGCTTAGATACAGTAAAACGCGCAGGTGAGCTCTTTTGCCAGCTGTCGAAAGAACTTTGAAAATATATGATCCTTTGAAATCCTACGTTTTATCACAGGATAAATGTCCTAAAATTTTAGAAGAGTTTTTTGAAAAAGAATCTTCAAAAATTTGGCTAGAGTTTGTACACAATCAAGCAGTTATTTTTCAAAATGCTATAAAACGTATTGAAGGTGACAAAATTTCGGTAATCGAAGTAGCAAATGAAGTTAATAATTTAAAATTTCAGTGTCAAGAGCGGTTAGAAAATAATTTTCTTCCGTTAACTATCCGTAATAGTATAAGCCAGCTAGAAGAACAAGGTGCAATAAATCATGCAGACATCATGAATCACGTTAAAAAGTTCTATACTAACTGCATAGATTATTTAGAAGAGTGGACGGTACATTACAATGATATCGAACATTTTTATTGGGTTACATTAAAACAAGAACTTAATTGGAATGATGTGCAAAAATCATTCGATCTTATTATTTAAATTTCCCATATAGTAATATTTCCGAAAATAATCTTTTTAATGAGGTATCATTATTTAAAAAATATATTGATAAGGAAAATGGCATCAGCAAAAATCACAAAAGAGAACAAATGGTTAGAAATATTTCATCATTTTGAAACAAACCATGTTTCATACACTAAAAATTGTGGAATACGCGCTGTCCTTACCAGGAACTAATGCTGCGACTGAACGCGTTTTTCTACGGTAAATAAAGTGTGGAAATCAGAAAAATCGCAATTAAGTGTTGAGACTCTGAAAGCCATTTTATGTGTGAAATATAATTTAACAAATATTGTGAAAATTTTAATGACGTATTAAACAACAACGGCAATCTACTAAAAAACTCACTCAAATGAGAAATATGCCAAAGTATAAAATAATACTATACATAATTTTTTTTAATGTATTATATTTGTAAATTGTACTTACATTGAAATTTAAAAAAATATATTACAATACAATTTTTGCGTTCTATGAAAATTTTTGTTGCTCCATATAGAACAAATTTTTTTATCAAGAACCACCCTCCGGTCAATGGTGTCCCGCTTTACCAATGTTAAAATCTGGACACCTTAGTCTATACAAAACTTTCAAGCAAAATACCGCTAATGTGAATGTAATGCATACTAATTGTACTTTACGTAAAGAAAATTTAAGCAAAATCGTTGGAGCCGTTTTTAAGAAACACTCAAAAGAATACTTTGACCTTCAAAGTACCCTTTGTTTTAAAGTAAAAAATATATTAGAGCTTGTGCATCGACAACAAGTAAATTCTACCGTAAATATGAATTAAATTGATTTATTCGGTTACTCAGAATCGCTGCGCATAGAGGGACACGCGGACAGACGGACGGACTGTATGCAAAAACCACTTTTTCAGAATCAGGGATTATCCAAAACGGATATTTCCGTCGAAATCTCTCTTTTGAATTATTTCACGATTACAATACTTTCTATATACTACGTATATGAGAAAGTAAATACACGCGTGTGAAGTCGGGCAAGGTCGGTTAGTCTTTTGATAACAAGAACCCAAATAAAAACTACAAAGAACACAAATTCCTCACATTAATCCATTAAGTCCAGAAATAATTTTCTTAAAAAATTGGGTAAATGTTTAATAAATTCTTGTTATACGGTAGCATTTTAATACTAAATACTGATATTACACGAACATTGGTGGAAAAGAATTGGTGGAATTAGAGTTCATTAGACTTATTTTCAACTACCAGAATTTCATTAAATTCTGATACGGAGTATTTGAGAAATAATTTTTTAACGAAAAAAATGATATTTTGACATTTTTGTTGAAATTATAAACGTATGTTGTCATTTTATGTGTCTGAAGGTTACTTTTTCTATAAACTGAAGTGTCTACAATCTGTAGATTAAGTGGGTTTCAATTTCCAAGCAGGTTTGATCGAAATTTTCCCGATTTTTTAACTCGCGGTTCTGTGCTCTTTACGCTGAGGGAAAATCGACTAAATAATGTTTCAAGCAAAACCAGATAAATAAAAACCTAATAAACATTATTTTCCTTACTTATACAATATTCTAATCCTCCAGAAAAATTATTAGTAAAATCTGAATGGGTCGGGGAAATTTTAGGCCGATTATGGCTGGAATGACCCATATAGCATTAATATAAAACAGAGCATTAATATAAAACGTAAAATGAACGTTTTAAATCTCCACGAATAATATAAAAGAAATAATAACGTAAAGAATGCCAAATACCTGGCAAAATTTAAACCACGAATTATAATGCATTCCGCTTTCCAAATTAGAAAATATTCAATTCGAGACTCTTTAAATCTCGTTTTCCTTTTAGCAAACACGTCATTTTTCTAAGCCAAAAGTAAAAATACATTTTTTCAAAATATGAAAGCAAACAAAATGTGGGCCACTTCGGTGTCCCGGAAATATCATTTTCATGGACATATTAGAAAATGTCAGTTTCATTTTTATCTCATTTTAGAAAATTATCAAGTACAGAACAATCATGAGTACACGGGAGTCTGGCTATCCTTTCGTAACGTAAGTTGATTAGTGAACGAATGAGGTACATATTTACCAGTCAGTTAGTGTAATAACCTACAGGCATAATATCGTACCAGCAAAATTAACAGCTCTCCTGACTACTCAAAATTTCGTACTTATTAAAGATACCAATCTGTTCAATTTATCAATGCTTTTAGAACACAATAAGTCATAATGGGAAAAAAATATTAACTTCATCACAACGATGTACTTCTGACATGACGCCATTTTTTCACTCTGATTTTCTACACAAATATCGTGTTCGGGCAATGCAATGCAGTTTTGTCGACTTAGACTACTAGGAAATATCTTCAACAACGTACAGAAATTGCTTCGGATGGAAAAAAAATTATCGCATGTTCTAATAATGAGAGTAACGTTTGTTAATGTGTTGTGGTACATTACTGTACCGATAGGGCTTAATGAGTTGATGACCAAATATTCATGTTAATGTTTACGTAGGAAATAAAATATCCTAATTCTACCTTGTATGCACAGTTTTAAATGGCAATGTTTATGATGTCTGAATTACGTAAGTACCATCTTTTTTTTATAAGACGCTCGAAAATATGTCGTCGTCTTTGCGTTTCAACAACCCTCTACTAAAAAGCACCCTGTCATTCAGGAATCTAAGTCATTCTCTTCCAAAATAAATAAATGATACTACTTTATAGAATCTCTTCCAATCTTTTCAATTCATATTACATTTTTGCTTCTACAATGTTAAACACTTGATATAAGTAAAAGAAGTTTCTAGAGAAAACACGTGACTGTGTACTGCGAAAAGCGTCATTTCTCTCTCTGCTGCCCCAGTGAGTAGACGAGTGAGTAATTTCTTAGATATTTTGCTTTCTTCAGTCATAGAATGATCAATAGTTATTGTTCCACGATATCTCAACATGTTCGAAAGACAGGGGAAAAAGTAGGTTTTCTTAAAACAAGCCAGGAACTTCATTTTCCGTGTGAAGAGCTATATCAAGAGGGGATCGGAAGCGCGTTTCTGAACGTTGCCAAAGTATAGAAGCTGACAGCCAAGGTGCCGAGAACTGTAGCTAGAGATGAGAAATTTGTCAATAGAGTATCTCCGTCTTTGTTTGCGCGGTCACACGACATTAACGGTGGCGACAACAATAGTTGCTGAGCACATACAGAGGGGAACAAATTGACAATGGTGAATTTAAAAGGACATGGAACTGGCAATGCCGGCACGTGCTGCTGATCTCTACGAACGATTTAAAATTGAATTCTCTCACAAGACCTCAGTAAGAGATAGGAATTATTTGATTGGTTTTCATGTAGAACAATCATCACCACCAAAAGTGTCAGCAGAAGTGGGATACAGCTATACAGAGCAGTGGGCAACTTTTTCAACAAAATGAAAAAAAGCAACAGTGGTTCATATTAATGCAGTTAAGATGAATATAAACTTTAGCTTTTGTCTTCACTTCGCCGTGCGACGACTGTAATTTAGCATCTCAAAATTATTTATAACAGCATGCAATGAAGACTCAACTCCGAAAGGAATTATTGTCAACCTTAATTTGCAATGAGGCGCGAATCTTTCAGAAGTTTTGAAAAGCTATTAGTATTAAAGCAATTAATGTTTTCAATTTTTTCCTAAAAACTAAATTTGAAACTGCGTACAACCAACTAGAAGATAATAATCAAATTAACTCTGGAAGAAATCAAGGGATCATCTCATCAATTCTGATCCAAGTGATCAAAGTAAAACTGAAAAGAATAAAAACCGAAAAGACTATAAAGATAACGTATTCAACTTCACGAAGACTGGCCAAAAATATAACTAACCAATAAGAAACACAATAAGCACGCATTATAGTTATTTTGTATTGTAATAAAATATTATGAAAAGTATTGTGACAATGGCGTGATAAAGTACCCGAGGAATATGAAAGTAAATGGGTAAAGAAATAATACTTAACTTGAATAAAAATTATATTTCATGGGGTATTAAATGGAGAACTCAAAACTGATATTAAGTTATTTTACTAAAATAAATGAGTTCCTTGATATTATTTGTTCAACCATTGTTTGAACGGAGGAAGTTTTCCATTGTTCAAGTAATACCCAAAAATAAGGAGATAACAATGGAGGATTTTCCAATTGTCAATTTGACTTGCAGAAGAATTGTTCAACTGAAGATGCTGTTAATAAACGGTTACTAGCATTAAAACATCAACTAGTAAACACTGCATATGAATCTTTTTCGATATCACAGAAGCTAGCAGCGAGATACGCTATGAGAAAATCTAGCAGAGCTCTATGGAGATAGGAATGCAATGGCGCCATTTTCAGGCCGTAGTGCTGCATTCTGTGGATGGTAAATATCAAGGCTGCCGGCAGAAATTTTTCCAGAATGGGATGAGACATCTTGGAGTTTAAGGGACTAACCACACCACCATTGACCAGATGTGGTGTAGGTTTTGGCGTAAGCGGGATTAAAGGATATACCTCTCTCTGAAGCTTCGAACTGTCCCTCTCTGAAGCTTCGAACTGTATGCATTTTCGCTTCAAGTGTACACTTCCTGATAAGGAAAAATCGCGTTTTTTGCGCGTAACCTCAGTACTTGAAAAAATAAATATTACGCCGAATATTGTTCGATCATGGCCCACTACGTTACACCTGGCATTTACATCCATTGTTATGATGATATCAACTGTACGTAATCAACTCCGTACGTCTGCAAAAGGTTTTCCAGAGATCTTAGATTCTTTTATATTGGTTCACTATGTCTACAATACACATTGATGAGAACAAGATCGATTATTCCCCTCTTTACCTTTAACGCTTGCCTTATCACTTAGATATTTTTCTAATACCAGTACCTCACAGTTGGTGTCCTGAATTACAATATTCGACCATGAGCTCTGCGGTCCAATTACTCTGAATCTAAGAGGTATATGACACATTTTCCTTTTATAAATATTTATTTATTGTAATATCTATACCATTATATATCAAATATTTGCCATGCTCCCTAGAGCCCTACTTTCCCCTTTGTATATTTTGCCGTATTATATTAAGAGCTGTAATCAGTGTTCTGTCTTAAAATTTCTACCATTTGTTGAAACTCTGGGCAATGTTATCTAATGTATGATGCCTACTTTCTTACTTCTTTCTTACATAAATGGCACACTTTGGGATGTCATTTCTGTGAGCGCAATCAGAAAAGTTGTGCCCCTCCAATCCGTAATGTCCACATATCTCTTGTGACTCCTTACAAGTTGCAGCTACGTGATTGAACTTCTGGCAGCGGTAGCATGGGATAGGTTGTAAGTCCTCAAATATCAAATAGTTCCTCAGTCCCAGATAGAAACACACCCTCTGCTTGAAGAAAGTTTTAAAAGATTTTAGTTCAATCTATTATCCAGTGTTCACACTCTTTGTTTTTCAATTTTTGCGATACACTACTCTTGCATGCTGTTTGAATATTTCGTGACATTCATCCTCCTAATGCTCATCCGCTATATTATTTATGACTGATTTCTCTGTAAGTCTCTCTTCCATCGCAAGTATCCTAATTTTGGGTTTCCTTTTACTTGTTTCTTTTACCCTTAGTTCCTTTCCTTTTGCTAATAGAGATGTCAGCTTATTCTTTTCCTCCTTGTTAGATAAAATTATAAGAAAATCTTTATTATTCCTTTCCTGTAATAAATTTATCTTTATGCGAGCCCGTTCCGTGTCAATCCTTTTCTGAAGTGTTTTACTCACATACTTTACAGTTGTACTTCTTGAAGATACTATTATTCGTTCTCTCTTATACTATACATGTATAAATCCAAAAATACACAAATATACATATGGATTAGTTAGTAAATATATGTAAAAGTACAAAAATAAAACACGTTATTTTCAAAAATGAATATTTTTTTTGAATATATCCTTTAAGTTCAACACTTTTGTGCATTTTTCGATCTATACAAGAATAGTATATATTTATGAATATATTCCAGCTCATACTAGCTGTATACATGAATAACATATTTACCGCCTTTTACTGCACAAAAATCGACCTAAACTTTAAAAAATGCTATTTTCTTGTATTTTCGTATAGATGTCTTAAAACAAGAATTGTAAAAATAGTTTTCAACTTTGAGCGCACATATCTCGGTTCCTGTGCGTCCGACGAAAAAATTACTCATGACCAAGATTTTGTCAGCTACAACATCCGATTTGCCGCTCCTTTTTACTCCCACCCCCAGGGGGACCCACTGGTCAACTGAAGTGTCCGATTTCCCTTCCCCATTAAAGTGACCCCGAAAATTAACTTTCAGCCAAGTATCGTGTTTAGAGGATATTTGTTCAGGCTAAATCTTTATTTAATGGTGTACCATGGCCGCTTTCCCAATTCCATTCTTACATATAGCGTGCTTTGCTATATTTTCTGTCTCGTCCTTCTCTACGCACACATTAGTAGAGGTTCTAGCCAAGGTTGGCGAATGCGTTAGGTTCGCGATATATTCATAATCTTGTAAATAGGGCATCATATTCTCCATCGCGCTTCTATGATCTTTTTCTCTCTATCAGTTAGTTACACCACAAAGTGTTCAACACTATGGTGTGCTAGTATTTGGGTTTACTAAATTCCTTTTGAGAAATATTGAGATATAGGACACCTTAGTGGATAGTTAAGATGACGTCTCAGAACTTCCCACTTTGAAAACATTGAAGAAGTTCTTTTTTTTATTTTACTTAAACAATTATTGCCTGTTTAGAATTGTATAATTTATATTTCAATTTTAGTTCCCCGCATTATGTTCCATCATAAAGAGCCGCAAGATATTGACATGTGGAGGCCGTGGATTTAGGACGCCTTGTGTGTACACAATGGATCTTCAATACATAAACATACATTTACTATACGAATAATAAGCCACTGCACTATTAATGCACGCAAAGCAGCTAAACATTTCTTGCCAATATTTCGCCTCTCTAACAATTTTTGAGTCCGATGGTTCCTTCCAAGCCGCAATGCCATTGTCTCATGAACACCCAATCTATCCACACATTCACCAAACTGCATCTCTCCGTTCGAGATCCCAGCGCAAACAGCGCCTCCGTCGACTTCTCCTTTAACATTAATGTCTCCGCACTGCTCAAACATTATTTTGGCAACAGAACTAATAAAGAATTTAAAGCACTATTTTCCGTTCGAATTATCAGAGCGTATTTTCATATGCTTCTCCACGGTGGATGCTATGAAGTATACTTACTATTATCAAATTATTAAATAATTACAAAAAATATTTTCTGCATGCAAAAGGGAGGAATAATTTATTCTCTGGAAGCAAACAACGGGTTTACAATTCAATTCCAAAGAAAATTCCTACTCAAAAACCAAAGAAAGGGCTGGGATGGAGAAAAGTCATTCAAGTGGACCTGCATTTAAAAACGTAGGCGTATTTGATATGAATAAATATAAGCATAATAAAATATAAATTCAGTGAAATTGACCATATAAAAAGTGCTACATTACTACATACATATTTTATGTAGTTCCTCTACAAGAAAAATTTCCGGTTGTAACAATATTACTCTGACATCTGTTTTCAGTATTTTTACTTTCCAATTACACAGAGTGTGTAAGAGAAGTATTGTAATCGGACGAAAAAAATTATTGATATCTCTTCGGATCTATATGAATTGGATCCAAAGCAGTCTATATTAAAATTTTGGCGATGATGTACAATGTAGCATGTGTGTAAGTGTATATGTGTCCCTCTCCTGGGACACCACCTTGACGTAGCACTGTCCGTGCGGGTGGCGAGGGTTTGTGCGCTCTGATGATTCTGGAGGCTCTGCCGGCTGGAGTTGCATTATCACGTTAGGTGATGGTGTGGCTGCTAGCAAGATTTCCCATGCCGGAAAGGCTTCAGCTGAGGAGTCAGACTAAGTATGTCATGCAACGACCTGTCTAGCTCACACTTCCTGTTTCCACACCCATTCCCCCTCAAGGGCTCCCACCTTGGGAGTTCGTGGGTAGCAACCACGGGGTCCTGAACCGAATCAAGTATTTCTTCCACTTACTTATGCTTGATTATCTCTGTATACTTTTCTATCGGCCTTCCTTGGCCAATGCTTGCTATCTTCGACCCCGACGCTATTAGATTTTGAGGTCTAGGGCGTGTCTTTTGTGCTACTTTCACAACTTTCTTTCTTCAACCCCAAGGTAAGGTGTAATGCGACTCATGCCGACGTCAAAATGTTGCAGGGGGTTATCTGCATCTCAAACGGAGCCTCTTGGATACCTGGCGACCTCACAGAGTAAGAAGCCTTACCTGGACATGCGGGGTTCTGTTCAGGCTGACTATTTTTTCCTAGATTCTCGTGGGAACATAATGGAAGTTGTTTACAAATATAATTCTACAAGTTTAGTTAAGGCGGAGAGTGGTGGAAAGGGGAGTGTTCTCTTACCAACAGATGTAATAGAAACGACAACAACAAATGAGATTAATGCGAAAAGAAAAGGCAAAGGTGGAAGCAGCACTGAGATTAAGTCGAAGACCCTACCTTCAGAGGTAAATGTGACTCGGATTGTTGAAGGATGGCAAGGGGTTCTAGCGACAAAACAGAATAAAGATCGGTTGTTCGACAGTCTCATGGAAAAAACTTAATGCAATGAATGATGTCATTACATCAGCTAGGAATATCCATAAGACAATCAAAACTGACATGAAAGCGGCAGTGTCCCTCGCAAATCGGATCACGAGGATTAAAGAACGAGCCAAAAAAGAGCAAGCCAACTTTACTATTGTAGGACACGGCTAGAATTATAAACCTGGCACCAAATGCCCAATTGACTGAAATACCGGAACGACAGAAATTGGCTGAACTTGGAACTACCCTAACCTCAGTCACTTCACAGCTAATAAGGAAAGACGGCGTGGACATGGATGGAAATGAGGACATACCGCAATCTCAGCACAACTACAATCTTTGCTCACTGACAACGGCAAGACCATTGCCCCGTGACAACGATCAAGCATCCACGGCTGAACTGTCATGGGAGACGAGGCAAAAGAAACGTAGGAAAAAGCAAAGAGAGACAGAGCGGAACTGGAGCCAGAAAAAGGTAAGGCTCAAACCGGAGGCAATCCTTCTGAAGTGTAAGAACGATGAAACCTCATACGCCGACGTCTTAAAATTAATGAAGGAAAAGGTCAGTAAGGAAAACGTAGGAGAAAAAGTAAATAAAATAAGGCAAACAAAGGCAGGAGAGCTTCTAATTGAACTGCAAAAATGTTTCAAGGCCAAGGAAGTCAAAGAAGCAATGAAAACGGCCATGGGCGGTTAGGTTGCTGTCGTATCCTTACAGCAGATGGTATCCCTTGATATCAGGGACATTGACGGGGACACAGACAAAGATACAGTGCGAGAAGCATTCGTAACTGCCTGATGTCAACTCAGATGTGATCACTGTCTGAACTCTGAGACCTGCTTACAGGGGTACTCAAATGGCAATTGTGTCAGCATCGCGAGCAGCTATGAAACGCATCATGGTAACAGGAAAGATGAGAATAGGATGGGTCATTGAAAGGGTTCAGGAGAGAAATACAGTCCCTAGGTGTATCAACTGCCTAGGTTCCGGACATACTTCTAGTACCTGTGAAAAGGACAACGATAGGAACACCAAGTTATGCTTCATCTGTGGCGAATCAACGCACCTGGCATCAAAGTGTAAAAACATACCTCGATGTGTGCCATGCGAGGCGATCGAAAAACCGGCTGATCACATCGGTGTCACCGGGAAATGTGTCGCAATGCAAATGGCAAAGCAAGAAAAAAGGAATCAGATGAACTCCAAAAATGGCATACTTCCTCCAAATTAATATTAATAGATGCAGCAGTGCTCAAAATCTTCTTCAGCAGACTGCGATGGAGAAACGAGCCGACATATTGATAATATCATAACTAAACAAGAACGTAAATGATCCCACATGGTGTTCCGATGTAACAGGTGATGCTGCAATTCAAATACTGCATGAAAATAACGTAATTGCTGGTCAGATTGAGAGAGGTCAAGGGTATGTTAGAAAAAGAAGAAACGGAATAGCAGTATATAGTTGTTACTTTTCGCCAAATAGATCAGTAGAAGCGTTCCAAAGTAATCTTGGTAAGTTGGAAGCGAGCATCAGATGTTAGGAGGGACCAATCGTCGTTGCGGGTGACTTTAACGCGAAATATCCGTCATGAAGCATGGGAGCAAGTAATGTGAGAGGACGTATTTTAGATGAAGCCATGATTTCGCTGGACCTGATTATCATTAATCAACCGGTAGAGACAACGTTTGAAAGAAGAGCATCCATTTCTGTACTGGATTTAGCCTTCACAAGAACAACGACTATACCTTTCGTTCTTAATTGACATGTATTAGTGTTAGAGACTCAATGACCACAAATACATATGTTATGAAATCGGACTAAGGTGTGTTCACCCATCTCGGACAAATTACGGAGGTTGGATAATTCACGGATATGTTCCAAGAGTATGTTGAAGGTATCTCCGCGATGAGCGAAATGTGGTCTGCCCAACGTATGGAAGAATATCTTTCAGCGAAGATGAGCAAAGCATATGATGTAACCATGCCACATAGAAGAGGGAATAGCCCAAATCGCAGAGTGGTGTACTGGTGGACGACAGAGATCGAAGAGCTGAGAACAAAGTGCAGTAGGATAAGAATATTTTTTGTGGTGCTTTAGGGTTCGTCGACATCAAGGTCATTAGAGCCCTTAAAACTTGTAGGTAGGTAGGGAAAATGCAGTTACGCACTAGGGAGAGCCAACACGTCTCTCCCCGCGTATGAGACTCGCCGAATGACTCAACCATACCCACTAAAAACCCTCCTGAATTACAACTCAATACTCAAATATCAACATATCTCAAGACATTACTTAAATCATTTATAAGAAGAAGAAAAATAAGAAGAAAAAGAAGAAGAAAGAGGAAAATGAAAGATACCATATCGTCGGGATCGAAAAGAACAAGAGGTGACCAATGGAGGTCAGGAAAGAGAAAGGAAGGAGCCTTGCACAAGTAAGTGGAAGTAATGCCAGACTCAGCTCGGGCCCCCGTGTTCGCCAAACACGTACTTGCTAGATGTAGGTCCCCTGGGGGGAGGATAACAAGAGTCACACAAAGAGTACATAGAAGGAATCAACTGACAGCGATACAAACTTCAGAAAATTATAAACTGGCAAGAAAAACCCTTCGCAATGAAATCAAACGACAGAAAGCGGAATGCTGGAAGGAACTATACGAACAAGTTGATTGAGATCCTTAGGATACACCTTACAGGAAAGTGCTGGGTAAGTTGCGTAAGAATAATTGAGGAATACCAAAAATATAAAGAGACCCTGCTCCATAAAGTAGCCTCGCTATTTCCAAAAGGAGCACACAGGAGGACATACCCAGAAACCAGAGAGAAGGACGTACCACCATTCCAACTGAATGAACTTCGAGAGGCCGCAAATAGACTGAAAAGTAACAAAACACCTGGACCTGACGGCATACCGAATGAGGTATTGAAGATTACTGCGTGCAAATACCTGACCTGCTTCTTGATCTATTTAACACTTTTTTTAAAACAAGGATTTTTCCAGATCCATGGGAAAGACAAAAGTTAGTGCTCATACCAAAAGGGGAAGGGCAGGATCCAAAAAACCCATCTGCTTACAGACCTCTGGGAATGCTTGTTAGCACAGGAAAGTTGTATGAGAGAATGATTCTGAACAGAATAGAATCATGCTTTGATGAAAATGGACGACGTTCGGACAAGCAGTTTGGCTTCAGGAAAGGAAACTCAACTATGAATGCAGTTTACGAGGTCCAATTGGAAGTGACTAAGGCATCTAAATTGCCACCTAGCCCTGGCGGTTTTTGTTTAGTAATTACTCTAGATGTAAGAAACGCGTTAATTCAGCTAAATGGGAAGACATCTATCGCTCACTTGAAGGACATATTCCGTGGTATTTACTGCGATTTGGAAGTAGTTACCTGGAAAAAAGATGCCTCCTGGTACAAACATACAATGGAACAGCAACCATACAACATCATCCGGAATTGGGTAAGGGTCCGTCCAAGGAGGCACGTTGTGCAATAGTCAGTACGATGACCTCCTTCGTTTACATCGTCCAGAAGGGGTAAAGATTGTGGGTTACGCCGATGACGCAGCCTTGATAGCAGTTGCAAATATCACGGAAGAATTGGAATGGAAATGTAACAAAGCCTTGGAAACAGTTGCTGTGTGGATGAAGAGTAGAGGCCTGGAACTCGTTCATCAAAAAAACGGAAGCAGTAATAATCACAAAGAGACGCAAGTATAACCTACCCCTTCTTAAAATTGAGAGATATGCCATCAAATTCCAAGAAAACCTTCCTTATTTGGGTATATGGATAGACAAGAAATGGAGTTTCCGGGGAAATATCAAGAAGGCGTCTGCCAATGCAAGTGGTATTGGCACAGCTCTACAGCAACTAATGCCAAATATCGGCGGTCCGAAACCAGAGAGAAGATTACTGCTGACCAGTGTGGTACATTCCGTGTTACTCTATGGATCACCAATATGGCACATCATGCCCATAAAGGAATAATTAAGAAATACATGGCGCCTGTCCAAAGGAGATGGCTTTCAGAGTCATTTATGGATATCGGATGATATCGACAGGAGCAGTTTTGGTATTATCTGGCATCCCACCCATTTGGTTGTAAGCAACTGAAAAGGCGGTAATATGAGAGAAACGAACAAGTACGGGCAGACAAAGTTCTTCCACAGGAGGTGAAGGAAGAAGCCCACAGAGAGTTCAATAGGGAATGGCAAGCCGAATGGGACGCGTATCCGAAAGGACGATAGTCGCACACATTGATCCCTAAGATTGAGGAGTGGTGCAAGCGACGGAATGGACAGCTAGACTACTACCTCACGCAAGCCATCAGCGGACATGGGTGTTTTGGTGCATACTTGCATCGTGTGCATAGACAAAATAACCCAAGGTGTCAGAGCTGCGGAGCGGAACTGAACGACCCAGAACATGCCATCTTGGCATGTCCCACTTATGAAAGGGCACGCATGATAGCCGCTATTGAAATGGGGTGTATTCTGCAACCTGATAACCTTGTCTCTCAGATAATGGAAACCCCGGGGAAATGGGAAAATGTGGCATGTTTAATTCGGCACATTATCATGAAGAAGAGAGAGAAGGAAGCAGAATTGCAAAGCGGAGAAGAGTGACATTCACAGAGAAGCAAAGAAGTGAAACTTCCGAACCCCTGAGCAGGTCTAAGGGACGGGGGAGTATGGAAAATGCAACCGCCGAGGGAATCCACATGGATCATAACAGGTCCCACTGAAGGAATGCTAACGAGGCTCGGGTGGGGATCCTGGTGTCGTAGAGTCACTGGCGAGGAGCTTGCTCCTTCCATGTCCACCGAAAAAAGTGTATATGTGTGTATATATGTTTGTATGTTAGGAATTTTGACCCCCATAACTTACGAACAAATTGATATATCGAAATAACTTGAGATTTGACATTAAATACGTAAGGACAGCTCATTCCGACTTCATTTACACACAGCGCTCCACTTCCAGTTCCTTAAAATTCAAAATTTTGAAAATATGCCTAGAAGAATTTTAATTGGTCAGATATTTATGCCTACTGATAGCAGAACCACACTCCTGTACATCACACCGTCTTTCAAATAAGGTGATAAAGCATTACGCAAAAAAGAAATATTACTTTCCAATTACAGACTGTGGAAAGTATTGTAATCAGTCGAAAACAAATATATGAGATCTCTTCAAATCTTTGCAAATTGGCTCCAGAACAGTCAATTTTCTAATTTTGGCAATGATATCCAATGTAGTATGTGTGTAAGAGTGTGTATGTTAAGAATTCTGTTCCCCCGATTCCTACAAACAAATTATTGTATCGAAACCAAACTTGAGATTTGTCTTTGAATATTTTTGGAATAGAATCCTATATCCGGACAGCTTATTCCGACTTCATTTACACACCGCGCTCCACTTCCGGTTTCTTAAAATTCAAAATTTTGAAAATATGCAAAGAAGCATTTGGATTGTTCATTTAATTCTGCGTACAGATGGCAAAACCGCATTCCTTTAGTCGCACCGTTTTCGAGATAGAGCAAAAAATTATTACGCAAAAAAGAGTTATTAGTTCCCAATTACAGAGTGTGTAAGGAGTATTGTAATAAGTCGAAAAAAATATTTAAGTTCTCTTTGGATCTTTGCGAATTGGCTCCAGGACAATCTATTTTACAATTTTGGCGATGATGTCCAATGTTGTATGTGTGTGTGTGTGTGAGTGTGTATGTATGTATGTATGTATGTATGTATGTATGTATGTATGTATGTATGTATGTTAGGAATTTTGTTCCCCCGATAACCTACGAACAAATTGATGTATCAAAACCAAACTTGAGATTTGACTTTGAAAGTGTCGGGATTAGAAGCCTATATTTGAACAGCTCATTCCGACTTCATTTACACACAGCGCTCCACTTCCAGATTGTTAATATTAAAAATTATGAAAATATGCATTAGCGCAATTTGATTAGCCAATTTATTCTGCGTACATATAGCAAAACCGCATTCCTTTAGTCGCACCGTTTTTGAGATAGAGCAAAAAATTATTACGCAAAACAGAGTTATTACTTTCCAATTACAGAGTGTATAAGGAAAGTATTGTAATAAGCCGAAAAAAAATATTTGACATCTCTTCGGATCTTTTCGAATTGGCTCAAGAACAGTCTCTTTTCAAATTTTTGCGATGATGTCCAATGTAGAATGTGTGTGTGTGTACGAGTCTTCATGTATGATAAGAATTTTGTTCTCGCGATAACTTACGAACAAACTATTGTGTCAAAACCAAACTTGTGGTTTGGCTTTAATTACATAGGGAAAAGAAAGCATATTTTGGACAGCTCATTCCGAATTCATTTACACACAGCACTCGATTTCCGGTTTCTTAATATTCAAAATTTTAAAAATATGCATAAAAGCATTTTGATTGGTCAGCTAATTTGCGTACAGGATGCTGAACCGCATTCCTGTACGTAGCACCGTTTTTGAGATAGAGAGAAAGAGTTTTACGCAGAAAGGGTTATTACTTTCCAATTACACAGTGTGTAAGAGAAATATTATAATCCGCCGAAAAAAAAAATTTGAGATCTCTTCGGATCTTTGTCAATTGGTTCCAGGACAGTCT
>NNCF01125999.1:0-23060 GCA_002313205.1 Laupala kohalensis
CTATAAACCGCCTCCCCCCTTCATTGGACCTGAACAAGTAACAGATAAAATTGAAGCTGATAAATTGCATACTTTGTAAAAGTGTTACCAGATTAATAATTGTTATTAGTTATAATTATTAATAATAATATATTTTTATTAATAAAATTAATAACACAATATTAATGATTTTAAAAATTAATTTTTATTAATAATACCAGATTGCTAATTGCGAATTATTTGTTTGATGCATTTAATTTAAAGGTAATATTTATAAAATTTGTGTGGTAAAACCATTATTATGAAACAAAAATGATCCTCGTTGAGCCCGCCCCCCTTGATTACGGTCTGTATGCTAGGCCCTGAGCTTAAAGGATCTACTGCATTGATCACTGTACTTCTAAGACACTGACGATTTACATACAAAACTCGACTCACATACAATTCTCATTTAGTAGCTGAATTCGCGCGACTTCACTCACATTACACTTTAAATTTTATACGTCAATAAACGTTATTGAATCCACATCGATGCACGGATCATCTTGGCTATCACATACGTTAATACGCCAATTTCCCAGATTCTTGTTCCTTTTCTGCTTAAGGTAGTACTAGCGCAGGTAGAATTAAATCACTAAAATATCTTAAATTGGTGCAAATAAACAGAGTAATATGTACTTATTGTGATTTCAACTTGAAAAACATAACCTCACCGGTCATTTAAATGAGATAATTGAAACTATATAATTGATGTTGAAGTACATTGCGTCTTATGGAGAAAATGTTTATTTTCAAAATAAGATCAACTTTTAAATCACGAAAGCGATAGAAGTTTACTTTGATTTGTAGTAAATTTTCCGTTTTATTTTTACATCACTTTTATCTGTAGGTCACAGGACATTTAAAAAAGTTATTTAACTTTTTCTGTGCTGAGATGCGTAAATTACGAAACAGTTGTGCTCTGCCGCCATGTTTGTACTTAGTGCTCTGATGCATCTCAAACGAGTCAAGCGAGTTCCTGAACATTGTTTGTACTATGTTATTAACCGATAGATAGAAATTAAATCATATTTTCGTCATTATTATTAATATTATTGTTTTATAACAATTAGAATAAAAATATAGAAAACAATTATACATCTCGGGGATTTGACTAACTTGAAGTGCTCCTCCCACCTTAAAAGGACGGAATGAAATAAAGAACCGTACTTAAGAACATTAATAGATGTGTCGGCGACTTCCTCTTATTTTCCTTCCCGAGACAGTAGGATCTATAATTACATTCAGAAAATAAGCTACTTGATTCATTGCTTTGAAATGGATGTTACTTCAATTTTTGTCTTGACAACTGACAGCTGTGACACGTCTGAACATGCGGGGAGAAATAATATTAGTACGCGAGTCACATGATGCTGCATTAGGAATTATCGTATACTACACGCCTTGCTCGCTGGGGGTTATACCCCCAGACCCCCAAATAACGGGCTGTGCCCGTGCTAGGGCATCCAGATGAATAAACCTTATTGCTAAATTTAAATGATTCACCGCGTAGTCCATGTAACGCGTAGTGTCTCCGGTAATAATAGGAAAAGAAATTTACATCAAAGTCACTGATTTATGGTATTTATTTACTATCATCAATTATTTTCAAATATGTTTGTCGTAAACGTTCTGAATTATATTTCTCCAAATTATTGGTACATGCGTACCAACGTTACCAATGTATATATTAATATAATTAGTTATGCTTACGATTTGTGTTTTGTCACTGCACTGGTTAACATTAGTTTAATTTTTATCAATTTATGAAACACGCTTAGCTTTTTTATATATTTAATATACGCACCTTAATTTCTGGGGTCTGGAAAACAATGTCCTTTAAAAAAATATAAATGTAAAATTTCGAGTCATGCGATATATTCATACTGTGTTAATTAGGTACTAAATACTTAAATAACTTAAACACACGTACGAAATGAAAGAATAAAGCGATAAAAATTCTCAATAAACACACAACATAATATGATACATCGATATTCATCATTTCTTGTGTCGTAATGCTAATGGATAACTATATTCAAGGAGTAAGCAAATGGGCGACCTGCATGCAGAAGTTTCAAGGAATAAGGCAACTAACTTTTTATGATTCCTATAACAGACAAGTGACTGATAAAATTTCCTTTTTTACGAGAAACGTTGAAACATAATCTATAAATTTGAATCTTATATAGCCTTGGAAATTCCTCAATTGAAGCAGAAAATACTCACAGTATTTCGCTAAACGTCTTTGCCATGACGTGAAATACAAATACGCTTCATTTTTGGACGTATTGTAAAATATTCAAAAATTGTAAATTTTATTAGAAAAAAATTATAAATACGTATCAAGTAGATCATAAAACATTGTTCTAAAATNATAAATACGTATCAAGTAGATCATAAAACATTGTTCTAAAATACAAAATTAACTTAACATAATTTTTCATAGTATAAATTATTGTTTCTTGCCTAAAACGTAATTCCTTTAAAACGTAAACAAACATTTGAAACGAATCAATGAATCGATTCAAAATTTTCACGGCCTGCTGTATCGATGAATTAGCTTGTCCATGTCTTATTGAAAATATTAAAACACGATACAAATTTATTATGCAATTAGAAATTTCACTTTTAAAGATCATAAAACGAATTTCTATCTCAAAACTACAAAAAAAAAAAAAAAAAAAAANACATATAGTTCACAATACTTTTAACACGTCTATAAAACCTTAAATAACTTGCACTATCCTTCTATTAAAATCCTAATACGATTCCAAATGCAAATACGGTCCATTGTATTGGACGTATGGTAAGAGATTCAGAAATAGAGAATTTGATTAGAAAAATTTATAAATACGTATTAACTTGATCATGAAACTGTGTTCTGAAATGTGTAAATAACCTAAATACTATCACATTGTATAAATTATTGTGTCTTGCCTAAAACGTTATTCTTTTTAAACGTAAACAAACATTTGAAACGAATCAATGAATCGATTCAAAATTTTCACGACCTGCTGCATCGATAAATTGGCTTGACCATGTCTTATAGGAATTAAACACACACTAAATTACTATAAACTTATTTTTTGCACTTTTAAAGGTCGTAAAACGAATTTGTCTCAAAACTACATAAAAAAATTCCAAGTAATATCAAACATGCCAAGAAAAATGATTCATTCATTATAAGTATCTCACGTATTCAAAAACTAATTTTTGGTAAATTAAATAAAATATAAATACGTACTTTAACTAATCATTCACTATACATATACGACACATTATTCAATAAAAGCTCTTTCTTAATTCTTTTGTGCTAAATAATTCAAAGCGAATTATGTCAAACATATCTGGGAAAATGATACATTTCTAAGAATCTCACGTATTTAAAAATACACTTGCACAACGTATACTATACGCATATTTGCTAGGTAAATAAAATACAAATATGTACCTTAGCCAAACATTCAAAAAACGCATACGACACATTGGGAGACACTGATTCTAGAAGCTGAAAATACGTTTTTTTCGTTACCGTGTAATGGCAAAATAATTCTCTGCAAAATGACTTATTTGTTGGATGTATTTACTGTCATGAATTATTTCCAAATAATAATATGTATTCCGCTGATCTGTTTGTCGTAAACATTCTAAATTATATTTCTCTAAATTCTTGGTTCTTGCGTACCAACGTTACTGATGTATATATTAAGAAAATAAATTATGCTTACAACTTGTGTATTGCCACTGCACTAGGAATCATGTATTTTATTACTACAATTTATGAAACACTCTTGTCACATTCTTGCATTAATAATACGAACCTCTATTTGTCGAGTCTGGAAACCAATGTTTTCAAAAAATATCTTAATAAATTACAACCGCTTATTGATTACATGTTTTATTGATAAAATAAAAACTTGATAGAAAATTAAAACGTTCATAGTTTTTTCACTTTTCAAAATAATTAAACGAATTTCAATATCAATACTATAAAGTTATTCAAATCTACGAATACTTTCAAAGCGAGTTATATTAAACTTGTCAAGGTCAATGTTAGATTTTTTTTTGTGGGGCTTTAGGGCTCGTCAACATCGAGGTCATTAGAGCCCTTAAAACTTGTACAGGTAGGGAAAATGCAGTTACGCACTAGGGAGAGTCAACATGACTCTCCCCCCGTGTGGGACTCGCCGAATGACAGCCATACCCACTAAAAACCCTCCTGAATTACAACTCAAAACTCAAATCCCAACATATCTCAAGACTTTACTAAAAACATTTTAAAAAAAGAAGAGGAAAATGAAAGATACCCTAGCCCTAATAGCGTCGGGATCGAAAAGAACAAGAGGTGACCAAGGGAGGTCAGGAAAGAGAAAGGAAGGAGCATGGCACAAGTAAGTGGGAGTAATGCCAGACTCAGCTCGGGGCCCCGTGTTCGCCAAACACGTACTTACTAGATGTAAGTCCCCTGGGGGGTCAATGTTAGATTCCTTATAAGTATCGCACGTATCCAAAAACACACTTTTGCATTATTAATAATGTAAATTAAATAAATATACGTACCTGAGCAAATAATTCACAAAAACATATTCGACACATTAATAAATAACTGTTATTTCGACGATTGAAACTTGACTACAGTTACGTTTTGGAACTAGTCGTTGATGTCATTTTAAATTAGTTTTCAAAGACACGATTTTTGTCACATTTTTTTGTCCGAAGACACAAAACAATTAAACTCATCTAGTTCACAATACTTTTAACACGTCTATAAGACCTTAAATAACTTTCACATTATCCATTGATTAACATCCCAATTCGATTCTTTTGCCGTTCGGCGCCATGAGACGTACAATACTTTTGTAAACAAACAAACATTCAAGGAGGCTTTGTCAAGTTTGCATGGCACATTCACAAGCCAATGTATTCGTGTGATTTACGTAATATTAAATTACCGAAAAATGTACTTTTAAATTGATATTGTCGAAAATAAGGAATTTTAACATTCATTGTCATTAGCCAGCTACAAGATGAACCAAGTTTCATGCTTGTACGACTAGTACAAGTTCTCAATACTTATGATTACTAGATCAGTGAGTGAATGAATGAGTGAGTTACACGAAGGGGTTTATATAAGATTAGATTCGTAATTCACTGTTCTGCTGTCCTGTTTAAAATGAAACATCGTCGTTTAAGAAACAACATAGCCTATGTGACAACAAGCGAACTCTCCATGAAAGCAGAAAAACCTGAGTGAACATCGGCCGTTTTATCATTATGAATAAATTAATAAATGAACTTCATTGTCAAAAAAAAAAGGAATTGCAAACTGCGTACGATCACGATAATAAACCATGTTACATTTAGTTATATTCAGTGGAAATAGGTGGTGTTATGTTTAGCGGAAAAAGGCCACAATTGATTATTGTTAGATTTTCGAGGAACTATGTCGTAAGAACATGTTAAATGCATATGTTTCCATGGAGATACAAAAAAAAAATCCAAAAAAATGTTACTTAGATGGTGTTATTTTTCTGCGACGATACGAAACCGAGTGAAAGTAGCAGAAGGGAGAAAGTAGTATCTGCCAAATTATCCAGGCAATTAAATAGTTTTGCTAAATGAAAATGAACGTTTATGAATGTGGGTTAGGTTAGGTTTTCTGTGTGATTTAACTCGTTATAAAACGATATAACAAAAGTTATATTCATATTGTTTTCTCGGAATTAGTTTATAATTTGCCATGGGTTGGTTGGCCTGGTCCACTTCTCTGCGTACTACTTTCCTTCAAACAAGAACCAACACCACCTCGAAAATATATGCAGGTGGCGTTGCAAAAACCGACTGGGGCACACGATGAATGACTTGTTTTTCGTCGAAACAATCGCATTGTGAAGCAGTCCTGTCAACAAGTGACAACCATACGAAAACATGTCGACTCAACACACAGAGACTACTCTGACGTAAAGAGAGAAACTTCACTGGTAACAGTTTGTCTAATGACTTAGTTCGACATAAAAAAAGATAACTCACTTGCATATACGACTTTCAATTTAATGACTTAGTACGCTAAATTCTAATTAAATTACTTTTCATATATGTTGCTTTTGATCCTTTTTATTTGTAACAGTTTATTTCTAATTCTACGCAACATTGGTCATTGTCTCTGCACGTGTACATTATCTCCGTAGCTCCATCTTGGTCCGGGTTTTCTCCGAGTGGAGGTGTATATACACATATAAATAAATTTATCACAAATGCAGTTACAAACTGCGTATGACCACGTGCAAGACAATAAAGTAAATTACTCTCCGGAAGCAATTCCGATCAAGGGCCGTGGCAGAGATGAACTTATAACTTCTGCGCTTCCCCCGAGATAAGAGTAAAAATAGCTATAATATGTTATCATATCAACAGAACACCAACAGGAAACGTCAAAACAAAGAAATTTATTCTCGCATTGAAAAATAGACAGACACAATTAGGAAAAGGAGAATCGCCTTTTATGGACACTTCGAAAGAATGGATGACCAAAAAATTGTTTAATTATTTTGGAAAGTAGAGAATGGATAATACCTGGTTTAAGGAGACTGAGAAACACATGGAAGAACTTCGTGTTAGTACAGAGGACATACAATCAAGAATAACCTTTCGAACAAAAATGCAAAGGTGATAAAGGTTTCCAGGAAAACCCTAAGAAAAAAAGGGTGCAAGATGGACGGAGGAAAGAAAATATAAGGATAGAGGAAGAATGAAGAAGTGGTGGAAAGAGAAAAAGAAAGGAAAATCCAGTTGAAATGAACGTAGTCCATATAACTGGCTTATACGAAGTGTATTGGTAGAACACCAACAAATTTAATAGAATACAAGAAAGTTATTTAACAAATAGCAAGAAGTGCCAAATCTTTCAATTACGAACATATCGTCTTTAATTCGTAACTCTAAACTAAACTAACTCGAAATTCAAAATTAATTATAACAAAAGTCGCAAGAGTCTAGAGAACCCGTATACAAGATCCGCCTCTACCCAAAAGAAAATCTGGGGCCACAGATGAACACAACCGTGCCAAGGTTAGAACAGATGCAAATAAACATAAATGATTAAAAAGAAACAATAATAGCATGAAAGAATATAGTCATGGACGAAATTTAATAATTTCTTGATGTTTGTTCATCATAACCCTGTTCCTCAATAACAATGTTTATCACCAGGGCTACCAGGTTTTCTCTTTAAAAATATTCTACTTCATCCTCTTTCGTCTTCGTATTATTATTATTCTCAACCACTATCACCTCTCTCTCTCTCTCTGATCTTTCCTCCTTGTATTTGTTTCTTCTTCTACTTCATTTTCTGGTCACGTTTCATTATTTGCTGCGAATTGAAACAATTTTAGTTATGTAATACAATTCTTGACTATCTTGACAGGAGTACTATCACGAGGAATAGGTCAGGATTCAAAGGGAAAAAAAACATTACACAACTTTCAGTTAGATGAACCCCATACGAGTGGAGCATGTGGCACGCGATGCTGTGAGCGCTTGTGTTCCTGTTCCAAGCGCACGTCGCCGTTTTCACCTGACCGAAAGTCATCACATGTCTTCTCCAAGTGTAGGGTACGCGGAAGAAATATATGCAGTACATAATTCTCCAACGTTTCGGATATATTCTATCTATCCTCAGGGCTTGTAACAATATTTCTAAAACATCTGCATCACTCATACACATCTCCAACCACTGCACCCCTGCTTCAGGCACAACCTGCTCCCTTAATGCATCAAAAGTTTCGAAACCCTGACGATAGATAGAATATAACCGAAACGTTGGTGAGCTTTTTATATTTTGAATCCTTACCTACTCCTCAACATAGTACTCCTGTAATTTCAGTCACATACTCCACAAATTCTGAGTATTTCTATTCGTTTTCTAGTAAAAATGTCGAGTTATTCGTGTAAATAAATCCTCTTATGCTCATTTTTTAAAACCATCTTCTCCAGCGTTCATGGAGAATCCGATTGACATCCTCCATTCCGTTTCTACAGATGCGAATACGGTTCTGTGCTATGCCGATTCCATACAAGCAGTCATCATAGTAATGCAGGTGAGACGCATGAATCACGAAATCGTTGTGCTCGGCAGCCATGTTTGCACATGCTCCTATATATTTCAGACAAGTCAAGCGAGTTCCTGGATATTGTTTATATTATATTATTAACTAATATACAGAAACTAAATCATGTTTTATCGATATAATTCATAATGTTGTGTTACAAAACAATTAGAATAAAAATAAAGAAAACAATTATTCATCTCAGTGATTTGACTAACTTGGATTAAGTGCTGGTCCCACTTTAATGGTTGTAAGAGAAGTCGGGATAATCGGGAGATAAAACTCTTGAGGAGGAGGGGGTATCGGCCATCAACTCGGCAACATGGAAATCATACACTGGACTTAGGTACTTTCAAATAAAATATTGATATTTCATCTAGCCATGGTTGAAGTTATTTTACTATCATTAGTTTGGGATATGTATGGATTTATGTTGTGTAAACTTCCCAAATTATTCTGTATTTTTTTAATTATTTGTTCATTTATCATCTTACGACGTTTCAGACCATGAGGCGCACACACACTTACACCTTGCTGTCATATGTGTGAGGGTATTGGGAAGAGAAAAAAACTTGGCTTGCCGAGGAATCAAAAATACCGAATTGACATAAGGAAACCCTTAGCTGAAAACCTCAACTATTCGGCTGCAGAAGGGGATCGAACCTACTCTCTCCCACTCAGCAACACGTTGATAGCGAATGTAATCTACCATGCTAAATAAATGTTTATTTCCAGGAATAGCGTGAACTACAAGATCAAGGCGTTTAAATGGCCTGAAGCAGGGATGTCAACGGGATCACGTACGGGCATCAGAGCATGGCGTGCTCAGGTAGGGCACGCCGTTCACGTTGTCTCGAATGCAGGCTCTAGCCAGGGTTGGCCAGTAGGCTACCTATCATATAACGACGGAAAATATGTCTCGGGAACATTTCAGAGCGAATGAACCTATGGCTTTCTGTTTGATGAACAGAGATCATGCACTTCGTTCAATATGTGTGAAACATTTGGTAACTAATTAATTATAGTAGTATTGAATGGCGTCACCAAGTGTGCCACAAAAAGGCGTAATACATTTTTATTGTGATTTACGTTGCTTATTCTCTGTTCCGATTTTGTATTGCATCATGCTGATTTTGTTCGTAATCAAAACTATAACATATTGCTTTGACTCCAGAAATTTTACTTGACGCTTCCACAAAGTCGCTATTTTCATTGCGCGGAAGCCTGTGAAGGGATTTGTGAACCCCTTTCTGCTAACCGATGACACAAGTCATTATCACGATTTAGATCTGCGGGTACACGCAGGGAGGAATACCACTCTACTTGCGTGCTACTTCTCTTGACATTCCCTTGACTTGAAAGGTTGCATTGTCATTAATCCTATTGCTTTTGAAGCCCCAGGTGGCGCAGGTGGTAGTATTGTAGCTCATCACCAAGTCTTCCCAGGTTCGATTCCCGATGGGGTCAGAAAATTTGTAGCTTTCCACATTAATGTCCCAGTTCATATAGCTGTGACTACTGAAAAGCCAACCTTCCTTCCTCTATCCAGCTCCTTCTTTTTCTTTTTTCTTTTGTTGTTGTGGGGCTTTACGGCTCTCGTCGACATCGAGGTCATTGGAGCCCTAAAAACTTGTACAGGTTGGGAAAATGCATTTATGCACTAAGGAGAGCCAAAATGACTGTCCCCGCGTGTGGGACTCGCCGAATGATTCAACCATACCCACTAAAAACGCTCCTGAATTACAACATATCAAAACATATCTCAAAACNTGAGGCGACTCCCTTAGGAAGTACTTTATTTGAGAATGGTAGACGGGCCCTAGCCCTACTAGCGTCGGGATCGAGAAGAACAAGAAGTGACCAAGGGAGGTCAGGAAAGAGAAAGGAAGGAGCCTTACACAAGTAAGTGGAAGTAATGCGTTACTCAGCTCGGGACCTCGTGTTTGCCAAACACGTACTTACTAGATGTAAGTCCCCTGGGGGTTCTACCGACCTCCTACTGCTCCTAGTATCAACAACTCTAACTATTACTAACTAATCATGTTACGTCGAATGAAAATGGGAGANTTGGTAAACCCAGCTAACCGGCCCACTTACTAACATCGACCTACCACCCAACTCCTAAATCCTATCGCTCCATGTAGATAAGCTTCAATAGCACTTAGCTACATTTCCCATTTACAATAATAATACAATACAAAAAAAATATTGCTATTGTTAATCTCGAGTGATTTTTATTACGATTAATTAGTAATATTTTCAGATAACTTAATTTAAATAATTGATAAACGTAGCTATTTGTTAAATATTTGTAAATTTAAAAATACACAGTTTTAGTTTTAGACTATTGATATAAACTACTAGCTGAATACCCGCGGCTTTGCTCGCGTGAATCTTGTACATAATAAATAAATAAATTTATTGTCAAAAAACAGTACAAACTGCGTATGACCACGTGGAGGAAAAAAAACTAATTTTCTCTCCGGAAGCAAGCAAGGGACCATCCCATCAATTCCGATCAAGGGTCCTAAGGCAGAGGCGGATTAAAAAATACACCTGTAACTTTATTATTTCTCATATTTTATCTATTAATGGTGGGGGTTTGATAGTATTGATGTGTATCAATCCCTCATTTTCACTGAAGTAATTGAGAAAAAGATTTTAGAAAGCTACAATTTCCTATTTCACACCCTTAGGGGCGAATTTCTGTAAAATCCTTTCTTACCTGACATTTTCGATAATTTTTCGTGTCACACTCTTCCCAACACTAACCTTTAGAGATGTCGTGGATAATGTAATATAATATAGGAAAGTAATGTCATTAGAAATACAATTATTCATCCCAGACTACACGGACTCGACCATAATATCGGTCTTTTTACGTTATTTTTAGGTCTCTCCACTCCACTTAAACTTAATGGCATTGTAAGTTGACCCTAAAACTATGTATCCGATTCATTTTTATTTTTTAATATTGCAATATTAGTTTTGAATAATTTTTATCCACAAACCCATTTCCACACCTACCCCTTCACCCAAGGTATGCAAGTGGTGTGTTCGTTTCATGATGGCTGAGTTCAGACTCCGAAAATTATGGACTCGTCACAGGTATGCCATGTTCGATATTTTTTTCATGGCATCCCCTTCCCTGGGGGTGCTGGATTTTATACGGGCTGATTTTGTACTTTGACGTCTTCGAGAAATTATTCAGCGGCCTCGAAAACTATGATCTCAACACTACTATCGATCACTTTCGATTATTTTTACATTACCCTCTTTCTCACTCCCAACACAAAGGGTGTTTATTCCTTATAGGGGGTGATCGTGTACTTATCTGGCATTGAGTGTGTCATTTCACTTCAGGGTCCCAAAAATGATTTATTCAACACTAAAATCGGTCGTTTTTTATTATCTTTACCTGTGCTTCATTCCCACCCCTACCCCAGGGATGCTAGGGGTATATTATCTGCAATATGGACCTATTGATAACTTATTAAGCACCGGGGACGCTCTGATCCATCTCAACGGCACCGAAACGTATGGTTGCGAATATAATATCGGATTTTTCCATTATTTTTTTCATGTCATCCCCTTCTCATCCTCTCCCTAGGAGGGTGCATGGGATGTATTACTCCCTCAGAGCTTGTTTTCATATAGTCAGTTATCTATGTATCAAGTTTAGTTGAAATTGCTCCAGGCACTCTAGAGTTATGGTGGGATACATACATAAAACATTCAGACCCCCATTACACCCCGTTGGGAGTGGATTTTCGTAAGATCCTTTCTTAGTGAACACAAAAAGTAACCTATCTGCTACATTTCACGTTTGTAGGCTTTATAGTTTCTGATATTTCGTGATTAGTCAGTGTGTGAGTGGTATTTCGCTTATATATATATTTTCAAAAAAAGAAGCATGTTTTTACCTGTCACAGGTGTAACATCTACATAATGGGTACATAAAAACACGCGCGTATTTGAATGCAACGTTGTGTCAAAATTTCAAGTCAATCGACCGACTACTTTTCGAGTTTTGCGAGCAGAAAAAAAAGCTGAATTTTTATATATTAAGATGTATTATTTTATATATTAAAATCAATCTTCTACTATTATTGTAGATTGTAAAAAGGATGTTGTAGTAATGTACCTCTTTACTCTTAAAACAATGTTGTAATAGTAGTAGATTAACTGACCACAAATGTTGTTATTCTTTTAGTCCTGAGGAAGACAGTACATTTGTCGCAACGTTGTCTGGTACGAAATTGAGATTTGATTGGAGTAGATTGACCTTTGCTCAAAGAACTCCTTTATGTAGATTAAAAATATAATTCGCCAAATATTATTCTACCAATATTATACCTAAGTGTTTCTTTCTCTTTTTAGGGGAGGGGGTATATATCCTGATAGTACTATGGGGTGTAGAAATATGAAACCGACCAATATCTTCGATTGGAATCTACGGGATTCTCTTGTTGGCTTCTGGAGAGCAAATTAGCTTTGCTGTGCTCCACGTGGTCATACGCAGCCTGTAACTGCTTTTTGACAATAAAATTTGTTTATTTACTGGTAGTAGGAGTAGACATTTAGATGTGTTACAAACTTCTTCGAATTTCTTTTTTGTAGTTATTATATTTGTTTAAATCGATGTACTTTACATGATGCACCTTACTTTTGCACCTTTGAAAAATTGTGAGGAGACAAACCGGTCGACTGTTACCGGTCGATGAGTTATACAGAATGTTTCCGAACTCTACGAACAAACTTGGAGAGGAGGTAGAAAACATCAATAGGAATCAGAATCACTTAGGGAAGCAAGGTCCCAAATGCCGCCCTTAAGTGATAAAGAGACATAAATACAAAGCAAGGACAGAAAGCAGGATTAAGCGCTTTATTATTTTAAAAAATTATGGGATTTCGGTCGACAGCAATCAAGTCCTATTGATGTTTTCTACCTCACCTCCAAATTTGTATATGGAGTTCAGAAACACCTTGCATAGAATGATCCCGAATTCATGGTACAAACTTTAAGATTTGGTACAGGACATTGTAACAATCATTCATTGTACAGGAATGTACAGGTGACGCGGTGAGGTGCAAACACCAGAAATGAGAGATGAAAGGAAATACAAAATGTTTATTGACAGCGTCGTTGGCATGTGCAGTGTTATCAATAACTGCTCAAAAATGGTTTCAGCAACAGTGACACATGCTTGACAGCGTCGGCGAAGTGATTGGCGTACAACTCGAAGATTGAAGGTATTTCACGCTCACGGGCAGCAGCTAAATCAATTCTCTTTTCTTTCATATCTTACTTCTTGTGTTTGCACCTCACCGGGTCACTTGCGCCCATACATTCCTATACTATAAAAAATTGTTACAGTGTCTAGCGCCAACCCTTAAAGTTATACCACAAATTTGGGGTAACAGTGTAAATTGTAATTAACCCATTTAAGTATGAATAAATTAGACTCCGCATACATCACTGTATTGATGTGAATGGTTCAATAAAAATTACTTTTACAACGTTAACGAGTTTCCAGTCTGGAGGAAGTATTTGGAGAGCATTTTGCGTTATGGGAATACGCAAATGACCGTGGTCGGAACAAACGTTGTCTCGTAATTAACATATGGATGGCATTCATAAAAATCTCATTCACTTCATAATTCCACTCATCATGTTTCAAGAAGAGGGAATTATTATAACCTTCATACTACGACATTCACTACCGGAGCGAATTTTTGCCATAGAATATATTGCGAGAGTTACGAGGGCATCCGGGAGGGGTTTTTTACACTGTCCTGTTTTTTTAAAATATGTAGAACAGCGCGCAGACTGGTCGCCAAAATTTTAAAAAATCCGCATCTGTCACCCTTTATTAACGGATCGCTAATAGCCGCAACGGTTTTGGTCCGGAATTGTAGACGTTCTTTATTTTTTACTAAGAGAGAAGTATCTATTCTTCTTTGTAGAAATATAAGCGTTTCTATGTAAACAGTCATTTGCTTGTTATTAAATATTACTAAATGAATGAACACATTGTAACCCAATAATGCCTTGTATCTTTTCTTATACCAATGATGGACGGAATGTATTTGTTATAATTCAAGAAATATTTATACTGTTTCGTTTTCCCTGCCCGTATAAATGTTCCAGTCCGTACTAAAGAAATTGTAGAAGAAGAAAATAAATTATAGATTAAAGAACCAGAATATCAACAAATCTCGATCACGCGCGCTCAACTGAGCGAAAACACGACAAACCAAGTGTGGACGGTTCACGCAAATATTTGTCATATTTGAATCCTTTGGTGTGCGACTAAAAACGGACAAGTGGATGGATACGGGTGTTCGCCACAGTCGAGCAAATACATCGAATACAGACAAATAGATCATCTACACTTGGCCGCGTTGGTAAATACATAAATACGCTACGCCTAGTGAAGTACCGGCATCAGCTGTTCAGGCGAGTGTGTGTGTTCCAGTGACCCCGACGCGCGAGATCTACGCTATTCCGTGAGCACACTGCTTTGTCTGGAAGTACTGCCGTGACCATGGGCGACGGATTCCGTTGACCTGCGCGCTGCACCGCGCCGCTTTGCAAAACCAGAGCAAAACAAAACACCATCGACGGACGCGTGGAGTCGAAACTGTGGAATGTTTGCAGCGTGGAAGAGAGTGTACTCTAAGTACCCTACATATTTCAGTGTAATGTTTCGCGCGGTTTCAAATATCAACACCGTACACGGGTATGACGTAGAGAATACTTTTGCGATAGATTTTCAAGAGTTCGTGCCTTAGTTGGTTTAAAACATCTTTAAATGAACCTATCTTTCCCGTCACTGTTAACCCTAAACATAAATTACTGACAGTACCATATTCACTATAAGATGTGCATTTAAAAATGTAGTTAATACATGTGTGTAAATAAATCCATCAATGTCTTACCAATAGAGGTGATATTGTTTCCAGTACCACGTCTTCTCCCCTGGCGTCCATGGTAAAGAATGTGCAGAAGCAGGCGACTTTTTCATCCACGTTGGCTGCAGATTACATCACGCAAAAGCTCACTGGCTGGTGCATTGCGGTGTGCCGTTCCGGGACGAAAGGTTCGAGCGGAAATTCGATTTTAATTGACCGATTCTCGAGAACATGCTGATTCGTTCCTTAGAGTAAACCTTGAAAGTCTCGAGAGATAGCTTTCCTGGCATTACTTTTTTATTGCTATTCTGAATTTGGACGGGTATAAGAAATATAAATAATAATTTATTGAAACAATATTACTTTATTTTAAAACATACTTATTGTGCGAGATAATGACATATTAAACATGATGACAAAAAACGAATTTGTTATGTAATAGAAATAGATAAAAGAACATTGTTTTTATTTTCTCAGAATCGATATGAAGTGGTCAAATTTGTAAATTAAGACAAGTGTTGACATGTTTCACGTCAAAAATCACGATATAGTTGAAATATTTTTTCGACCTTGTACGTGGATAATTTATTTCCATATCATGGAATAATATTCCCAATATTAAGTTACTTTCCACAAGAAAACATTTAGTTGGTGCGTAAAATTAAGAAACAATTTCATAATCTTGTAATTAAGGGAAAAGATCATAGACAAAATGTCGCTTAAAGACTTAAAAAAAAAAATTGTAATTGCTGTATTGGACTAAACGTAAATGACAGGCGCAAATCTAGAAACATAAACGTAACATAAGTAAAAGCCACAGCGTAATGTTGTTTCATTACACCGTTTAGGTTTTAGATGATTCAATAGATTGAGATAATGCTTCAATATTAGATCGGGAGCCAAATTACTACAAATGTGTTATATGAGAAATGTTACACAGCAAATTTAATAAAAACACATTGAATTTACAAACTGACACGGACAGGTTATCCAAAATTTATAATTGTTTTATTTTGATTTTCTGCTATGATGGTCTGTTTTTAATAATATTTATTTTTTCATGGAACTGTTTTATTTGTATACGTAGTAAACTTGTTTCTTTTTTTGCTACCAAGATAAAATTAAAATATTTGTTTCTATACTACACTAACCTGACGATGGCAGTAATCCACCGTTGAAACGCCGTGAGATTCAATAAAAATTCTCTACATACAAGGTGAAAATAAATATTTTAATGAAGACAAGTGTGTATTTAAAATATTCTATTTACCCATTGTTCTTTATAAGTTCGGACGAAGACTCCGAATTTGCCAGAGAGTAATTTATGCACAATTATGGACATGTAATATTCCTTGCTTCCCTGGCTACGGATCATACTACAAAAACACCCCCCAAAAATGTTTTTAAAAAAAATTGAATTGGTGTATTTCGTTCTCGCGGCAGCCAACGAATCTTCGACATGTTGAGGAGTTGACGTATATCCTGATCCGATCATTATCCCATTTTTTATCGACGACCCCACTTTCCTGTAACTTCCTAATGTGTTTCCGTGAAAGTTACAAGGATGATTGATGTTTCTCTGATGGAGGTTGCAATTGATGGTCGATATTTCCCATCTTGATCGCGAGTCTAGAGGTGGATTTTATGTACTGGTTCTCTAGGCTCTTGCATAAGGACGGCGGTCTATTGTAATTATTAATCTCGAATTTACAGCGAAATAAATAAATAAACAAACAAACTTTGTCAAAAAGGCAAAAGTCGCAAACTGCGTATGACCAGGTGGGGAGCAATAAACTAAGTTACTCTCCGGAAACAGGCAAGGGACCGTCCCATCAATTCCAATCAAGAGTTCATGGGCAGTGGCGGATTTAATATTTACAAATTAAATTATTTAATAAATACCTACTGTTATCCATTTATTATTCAAAACAAATTGTAGATATTAGTGCAGTAAAAATTCGAGATTAATAAAACAAAAATATTAATGACATTTCCGCACAAGAAAAATCCGCCAGAGTAAAACGCGGACCGGGATAGGGCTACAGAGATATTGTACACAATCGTGCCAAGGTTGCGTGCAGTTAGAAATAAACTATTAATAAATAAATGCAGCAAAATGAACATGCATGAAAAAAGGAATTTAATCAGTATCTAGATTACTATAACAATGGCGTGATAAAGTATAAGAGATATTAACATCACATCATCCGAAATCATTTGGAAAACAATATTTATTAGGAAATTGAAACTCTCATTAACTTCATTTATTAAAATCTGTAAATTCTTTCACATTCTAGAAACAAAAGTTACTTTATATATATACACACACAACCACATACATACACACGATTTATAAGCAATTAATTCCGAAAAATCTATACTTCGATAATAATACGTATTTGTGAACTGTCTTTTTTGTTTTATTAAATAAAAATTTATTGGTATTCCGATGATATTATTTCACGTAGTTAACTTTTTCTTCTTATCTTAAGAGAGTAAAGCTGAAACGTTAAATCCTCCTCTGCCTCAAGGGTTCTCGATCGGAATTGATGGGATGCTCCCTTGCCTCCTTCCGGAGAGTAAACTTGTTTATTGTTCTCCACGTGGTCATACGCAGGTTGTAACTGAATTTTTGACAATAAAATTATAATTAATATTATCACAAGTTTAGCAACAACGAAGTCTCAGAGAAGAACTTCCAGAAAGGCCTTATAGATTTTAAAAATAACTTAATACAAATTTGACAAATATGTATTACGTCACTTTTAACATTGAAATACATTATTATTTAATACATGCGATAGAACAAAACGGCAAAGTACTATAAATCCTTACAAAAATAATTGTTATATTAAAAGTTACCAATTTTTATCACACCGCAGTGAACATACATTTCTTTGCTAATATATAGCAATATAGAAGTAATTAGATAAGCAGAAACGTAATTAAAGTTATACCTTAATTATTATGTAGTCTCAGAGGATTATTTCCAGGACTAGAGGCAATAGGCATTCCCTTCAATGTCATAGAAACGACACTATACGAGTTGGAGAGGAATTGGTCTCATGTAGACAGATTGTTCATTGCTTGTAATATACAAATTCATTATTCTCAGGAGCAGCAAAGAAGGTAAGACAAGGTTATGCTCTTGAGATACCCAATCACCTCACATCGAAATGGAAACCTTTTCTGTTTTTATTGTCTCCGTTAATTTGATTTCTTTAGAGTAAGGAGTGTTTCGATGGAATATAGATCATTGTCAGACACTAACAATACCAATATTCGATCGAAACAAATTAGTATGAGCGCGCCGGATGCTAGTGAAGCACGTAACTAAATTGATGAAATTTTCAATAATGTTACCTATTTTGTTTATACTATACAGACTGTGGGAGGTAGAGAAATTTATTGGATGACATTTGCTCCAAATAGGACACAACGGACTTTACTATTTTCATAAACCATTAATATTGTATAATATGAAACATCATGTGTAATCATAATACACAATAACATTCGTGTATTATGATGTATTTAAAACTGCCAAGTATTCATTGTTCCGTTTAAATTGAAACTATGTATTTGTAAATTGGTCTCTAATTTGACTAGATTTCTCTAGGTTTTCGACAGTTCTTGTTGAATAACTTTCTTAATTGTCCCGAAAGGTTTTTGGCAAATTTTGTTCTATTTTTTTCTGCATTAAACTTGTGACACGGGTGATAGTTTTTTATGCGAATATAAATGAGAATTACATTAGAATTTGTAAAGAAAAATAGTCCCTTTAGACTACGCATCATAGCCAATGCAACTTTGAGAAGGTTTTATTCAAATATAAATTCCGTTAAGTCCAATTTTCATTTGAAAAATTTATAGATAATGATTTTTTCTTTCATTAAAAAAATTGTGATTTTTCATAACAATCGTCGGTTGCTTATACCTTAAACGGAGACGAAAAAAGCAGTTAAAAGTTTTCAATTCAACTATTAAGTTTCCATTGTCCGTTGATGTTTTACAAAGAATAAAAAATCATTTTTGTTTCTCACACTTGTAGAGAACAGCATGTGAGTCGAGCGGAGAAATGAAAGTCGATCAATCGAACACTTTTTGCTCTTGGTTATGTGAATGATTCCTTAAATTAACTTAACTTTATTTTATAATTATCAGTATATTTCTCAATTATGACAGACGCTACAACAAGTCATTCTTAACGACAGAGCTACTGATAAAACAAGAGGGACAACTGTTAAGTCGATCAGAAACTATCCGCTATTGATTGTTGTCCACTTTTGATTGTTGTGTCAAATTTGCATACTGTCCCAAACAGGATTGCATCCTCAGGATGTAAACTTTATCAATGCAAGAAATATATAAAGTGGGTTAATTTAAGTTGTTAATTTGTTGAAGTACAAACCTGTGTCGTGGTTAGCGTGGAGGTGTAGTTAAAGTCGTAACTAGATCTCCGCTCCCCACAAGATAAATAAAATATACTTTCAGTTTCAACTTCTGTTTGCCTTGTGGCANTCTCTGGTTTTTCTTCACTACGACAAGAACGAAGAGAAACGTCACTCCAGGGAATCGAGAAGAAAACAAAACAATAGGCAGTTTTTGCATAGCGTACCTGCGACCTATCGCATACGCTATCCACATGTAAGATTCTTAAGCACATGCTCAGAAGTTAGTGGTACACTAATGCTCCTAGCGTAGTACGGTACAACACCTCTGTTTGAGTATAATGTTAGTGGCACGCTAGTGAGAGATGTCATGGATTTGAGGTTATGTTGATATCTGAGAGGGTATACGAGAGATTTGTCGGTTGTTTGTGGAGAATGAGCACGTGCTAGTGAACTCACAGTACAGTTTACTTGTGTACGCTTACGCAGCTATAGTTTGTTTGGGTTACAGTTTTTAGTATAATTTGAATGGAAGGTACGCTATGCAAAATGCATCGACTACACTAGATCTTTCCATTTCGTTACGCGATTAGCATCAGTTAGCATCATCAACGTAACGTGTACGCTAGAAGGCGAGTACGTTGTGCAAAAACTCTCTAATTATTCTATTGACCTACACCAGTATACTTAAAGGTTTGCTGTTTTTCCCGTTCGCCGCTAAGGGTACGCGAAATCCTCGGTGATATAAACGCGAGTCTATTTGTGTTGAGATGCCGTATTGCTATGCTCCCATAGGAAAAATGTGTATTTAATTCCTCCTTTTCGCCACATGATAACAATAAATATTTTTAGAACGAAAATATACTGACTATTACATCCAACAAAATCACGTACATCTAACAAACAGAACTACAAAAATTTTCATTCCACATAATCCATAAAAAGCGGCGATAAAAATAAATGACAAATGTATAAATAAAACCAAATTAAAATTAAAAAGAGCTCTCTTGGGAAAAACACATCTCAAGGCACTGAAAAGATGTGAAGGATTGGCACGAAGTTGCAAAAGTCGCAGCAGGAATGAAGCTGAGCGCCTCCCAACAATGTTTCAAATTATAGTTTGATGCATTGGCGATAAATTTTCATACCCTTACGGTGCAAAATATAGCGATAAAAACACTACTAAAACATAATACATGTTAATAGGAACGATGCAATGACGTTAAGATTTTTGTACCTTACGCGGAATTCTCAAAAATAATTCACCAAAAACTATGGAAAATGCTCTTCTAATTGCATCCGTTTCACGTTACTGAAGACCCTTCTGCCCGAAAGAGTCAAACGCCAATCTAAATTTATTATCATGTTTTAAAAGCACAAAATAATTGTTCTCGTCCGACAGTAGAAATCAGTAGTGTGAATTTGAATTATTACTTAATTAGAACTCCTTTGGCGAATATTTCCAAGTTTCGTGAATAGTTGGCAACTTGACTTCAGTCAATTTCTTTCAAGCTTAAATGTTAAGAGAATGATAAGATTTGTGTGTGTCAAGTCCTTTCAAGCTTAAATGTCAAGAGAATGATAAGATTTGTGTGTGTCAAGTCCTTTCTCTGTCAGTCTGTTGATTGATTTTGTGACTTCCACAACTTATCATCGCAATTTGGTTGATGCCCCTAAGAGTATGCATTATTTTATTTACATATGATTTTCTATAAGTAAAGTTACACCACAATACATGCAATCCAGAGTGGAACACACTTTGGTCACATGATCGGTTTTTTCTGGACAATCCTGTGAATTAGCATAAAGCATAAAGAAGAAATTAATACAAGTGCATCAGGTATAGACTCCACACATGGGTCTGTGTATAGGTTCTAATTATAATCTTGAAGGAATGGACAAACAGATGGTGATATCCCAGCTTCTTTACATGATCAATCGGTTGAAGTAAGCTCTTATATTTTTNTGTTTTCAATCGGTTGAAGTAAGCTCTTATATTTTTTACCCATAGTATTAGATATAGTATAGTAATTTTCTTTGTTAGATATTTCTTTGGTAGTTAGGTAAATATCGTACGGAGTTACGAGCTTCCTCCTATTTGCCCAAAGATTTTTCATATCACGGGGATATTTGTTTTGAAACCATTGGGGAACCGCTAAGTACAAAGTTGGGCTCACCTTTCTACGAGGTTTTAATATTTCTTTTTCTGATTTATATAATATGTCTAGTGGATCGGTGTAAGTAATAAAAAGAACTAAAGTGTCGTTGTACACACCAGTCTCACGAAGTTCAAACAAAAATTTTGATGTTCTTGAATCAAACGATGCGTGCTCGAAATCCGATGTAGTCATTCCATTCAGCCAATCAATAGAGTAATACAAATATTTACGTATTCTACTCGTTGCTCGTAGAACGTGTCTAAAAAATAAATCTGGAGTAAACTTTCGTTCTAGACAGCTCGACTGATCATCTAAGATACTGTCCAGTTGGTCACGCAGAGCCATATAGTACTCATGTCTATCTATTATGTAGTCTGCTTCTACAAATTCGTCTGGATTTAAACGGCATTCATCATTCTCTGTGTAGTTTAAACTGGAACAATATTCGTTAGTTGACTGTAAAGACTGGCCTTTAATTAACGCCAAATCATTGGAGAATTTGCTCAAATTAACTTCGCGGAAGTTTTCGAATTTTATGAAACCTGTTTTCCTCATAAACTCCACTGTTTTGGGTAATTTTTTCATTATACTCGAATCGGAAAATACGTAGAACCCGAAAATCAGCACATTCATTTGCTCGTCGTTTTCAGGGGATGTTCTCTCACGAAGATCCTCTTCGTCTGCGATTTTATTCGCCATCACTGGATGAATATTTTTGTATACTATTTTGCTGACTGATGATGATCCTGGAGATTTACATACCACTTCAATGAGATCTTCATTCGTCAAGAAAACCTCATCTTTGAAGGGAACACACGTGGAACGTGAACTGAAAAAAAAAGGAAAAAAAAAAGTTTTCTTTTATTAAAAATTTTGACTCTTTCGTTAGAACCAGAACAAGGCGGATGTCTGTGTTTTAATTAATGGACGAATTTTCTGTGAAGAGCTCAAATACAATTCACAGTCCATGAAAGGTCGTAAGTTTTTAATTATTTATTTAATTCGATAATATAACGGACGTTAATTGTAGTAGAATTAGTTTGTGTTTTAACCTCGTCTGATGCTCTGTTTTCATTAATATGACGAACACTGAGTGCGATGTATTATCCACACTTTATAAGTTTTAATTTCGTTTTATCCAGAGGCGGATCTACATCGTAATCAACGAGGGGGTTTGGGGCGGGATCTGCGGAGCATTTCTGTTTGAAAATTATGCTTTTACAGCACAAATTTTATAACTTTTATCTTTCAATGAAATGAATCAACTCATCAAATTGGTAATTAACAATATTAAATGGTGACTGAATGTATTAATAGTTGAAAATGCCAAATACGTATTAAAGGATAAGGATTTCGTGACAAAATGAGAATTTTATGAAGATACAAACCAATGAAAAAATTAATCATGTTACGTCGAATGAAAATGGAAGACGGGACCGGGGTTCGAACCCGGGACCTTGAGCTCAACC
>NNCF01125999.1:37140-84345 GCA_002313205.1 Laupala kohalensis
GACGAGTAATATATTTGTGTAAGTCTTTATGTATTTAATTAGTTCATATAAAAGACGTTAATTGTAGTAGTACTTATTCAATAATATGTCGTAACGCGAGACAGCATTTTGGTTATCACGCGTAACACATACACGCTTTTGGGTACTATCCGAAGTATTAGACGATTTTTTGGAAATCAGAGGTGGCCATTCGAATATTCTAAATGTTTTAATTGAGTGACAAGTCTAATAGGTTCAAAAACACCTTAAATTTGGATAAAATTTTCTTTTTAAGAAGCATTAGTTGCAACATCAAACAAATAATCTATTATTATTATTTTCCATAATGTTTTATAATCAATTATGGACTCAGTTTTGTGTCCCGTGTAAAAAGCATGTTTTTGGCACTTTGATGACTTATGAAGTTTCCCCTCGACAATCACAATAAAACGTTATTAAAATTTTTTCTTCAAACTTAAATTTTACTCCCCATCTATCATCAGCACATACAAAGCCCAGCTCTTGAGATAAAATATTGTGGATGCGATTATTCTCAAAAGACTAAATAGACAATCATAGTTTATTTTCATTGACACTGAGCCAAATACACGAAATATTGATTTAGAATAACAATTTAATATCCTTTACAAACCAATACATTCAATGTACGTGTGGACTTAATGATTTCACATATTATTTAGCTTGAATCGCGGGAAGTCTATGGCATGGAGACGCCATCTTATTTCAATAACCATTTATTTAATGACGAAAAACTAAAGAAAATTAAATAAAAGTATTGGAGTCTTTGCAAAGGCTGTAAAGTAGACTTTTAAAAACTATAAATGTTGATAACTTCAAAATCCTAGACTTTAAACAGACATTTGCATTGGAATCTCTCATGATTTATTATGAAGAACTTAAAAAAGTTTTATAAATTATGGTCATATTACTAGATTTTTAGTAAACAAATTAGATTATTTTTAGTAAAAAATTAGGTTACTAGCAAAAAATTAGGTTACTAGTAAAAAATTAGGTTACCCAAAATCTGCTATTAAATTTTTAACGTATAGTTTTTTGTTGTTTTTTTTGGTTGGGGCTATAGGGCTCGTCAACATCGAAGGTCATTAGAGCCCATGCAAGTAGGGAAAAATGCAGTTTCGCACCATAGAGAAGAGCCGTAGGGACTCTTCCCCGTGTGTGGGACTCGCCGAATATCTCGACCATACCCACTAAAAAACCCTCCTGAAATCAACAAATATCTAAATAGAAAGATGAAAGAAAAGAAAACAGAATACCAATACATTATTTCACAAAAAAGGAAAACAATTTTTAAATATTATATTTTAGAAATACAGAAACGAACGATGAAGACAAAGAAGACAGTAAAGATGAAAAGGGAATGCAAATCTTAAACCCTCCCGAGAACTTGTGGTCAAACAATCTCAAAGCATTAAACGTATAGTCAAACAATCTCAAAGCATTAAGCAGCAGTAAAAAGACTCTTAAAAGAAAATTAGAACAAGATTTTGTTACAACAAATTCTTAGACTCTATGAATTTGTCCTTAAACAGATTCATATTATATTCCAGTTCTCTCTCACAAGCGGGTTTGTCCGCTTCTGCGTCATATTATATTGTATTTAATATTGTATTTTATTGATACTGAATTGCATTTAATATTGAATTATACTGGTTGCTTAAATAAAACAAATAAATAAATAAATAACACTAACATTCTCCAATAACTCCTCTTTATCCTCCACTGCCGGGTTCGCATCAGATTGTTGCGTCCACATCCTTATTTCACACGAAGAACGAATCTGCAAAGGAAAGACAAACGATTTTACACTGATATAGTAACAAAACAGCGGCGTATTTCTGTTTCCTCCTGGTGGAACCACTACCTCGTTATACTGCCAGGCATACAAACGACTGGGCGATGGTCGTTGCGTGCGACACTATAAGAATTGCAATTCCTTCTATAATGGATTGCCAACCTTGTGAGAAAAATTTGCGAAGAGATTCGTTCGGCTTCGAAATGGTGTACAGGAACACAACCAAAAGGGGTGGGACGGGGGCGGATTTAGGGAACCCAGGTCCGCTCCGAATTTTTTTTTGTTTTTATAATGAACGGAGGTAATAAATTAGTCGCAATTCTGGATGGAGGCAATAATAATAAATGTAACTTCCTGACATTTATTTCACGCTTCGACATAATCGCTCTGTGCATTCAGACACTTATCCCATCTGTTTATACGTCCTTGAAAGCCGGTGGTAAAGAAGTCTTTTGGTTACTGTCGCAACCAACGAGTAACCTCTTGGATTACGGCATCATCAGTTTCACAATGACTGTTCAGACATTTTTTGTGGCGTTGTGTGGGTGGACGAGTGAGGCGTCTGTCAGCCGTGGACTCTGTGCTGGGTGAGTATCGTGTCTCGGTCACTAGGCTGCTAAGGTTGATCACACCTCATATTGGTCTTTTCTCGCGCCACGGGGCGGTGCTTCCCTCCGGAAGTTCAACCTCTGCATTCTTCACCTACAGAGTTCGAGATTCATTCTCTCTTTAATTTCCCGTAAGATCTCTTCCGTCCTTCTATGATATTCTAGTGGTCAACCCTGCTTTCCAGGCAACGCGCGCGGCGCGCCCTGCCTGCCCTTATGTGCCCCCGTTAACACCCCTGTCCTCAACAGACAAAGATAGCGAAATGCAGTTTTCACTAAGACAAGTCGAGACTTGGGGCTAAAATTATTAGACGCGGTGAAATGATTAGTAGGTTTTTTGGCTGCAGAGATATTTACCCTTTTATTGCTGTTTTTAATGGAAGTATATAATTTTTCACAGCCACTTCAAAACCTGTGAAAATACAACGATAAATAATAAAGAAAAGCGACCCGAGTCTTTCAGCAGACAGCATGAGTTTGATTCAAATTAAAAAGTTCGTGATTTCGTGAAAACAATTTCAATTATAAACATAAACAACAACACTATGTTTCGTCTCTAACAGAAGAAGAGAGAGCTTAAACATTTTTTCGTATAATGACTACGCTGAAAATACGTAAAAACCAAAGTTATGGTGCACTTTGATTGCGAATTCATTCGCATTAAGATTGTCGAATAAATGATAAATTATACGACAATTGCTCACAAGTTGCCTCGCTTGATTACGGCCTAGATCCGCCACAGTACACGTATAAATTAAAAAAAAGGAAATAGAACACATAAAACTCACTCTCATATTGAACGAAACGGCTTCCTCAGTCGCATGGATTAATCAGATCTCTACGTGGCTGAGGAAGGCTGGATGCCGAAACGGTTCCGTCACACACACAGATGTGTGTNGGGGGCTATTGCTACCTGAACTGACAAAATTGAAGTTGATAAATGGCATAATTTGTAAAAGTGTTACCACATTAATAATTGTTATTAGTTATAATAGTTATTGTCATTAATAATACTAGATTAAAAAAGTAATAATACCATATTAATAACTTTAATAAATAATTGTTATAAATCATACCGGATAGTTAGTCGTTAATTATTTATTTGATGTACTTTATTTAAAGGTAATTTTTATAAAATTTGTGTTGTAAAAGCATATTTGTTAAACAAAATTGCTTCCCGGTTAGCCTCCCCTTTGTCTAGATCCGCCNTTTGTGTGTCCGCCACATAGCGCAAAGACGGATAGTCTAACAGCTTCGAAGTTTGGCACACGCATTCCACTCAAGGGTTCCGTTTGTCCTCTTTATCACCGAAGAAACTCTTCTGACAGACACGAATCTTGTTCGTAATTCTGGATGTTCTCAGGAAAGGTTTCAGTGTATATTTTATCATGTTGCGAAACAAATAATTTTCTATACGACTGACAAAACTACAACCTAGGACGACAGGTTTTAGACGGTGCTGTAGAAGTATTTTTCAGTTTTTGAATATATACATGGTAAATTTTAAAACAAAATCTGAAACAGGAATAAAGAAAATTATTTTAACGTAACACCATCTCCGTCTCAATCATATAGCGCTCTTTGATAAATGAAAATATTATACTATTAAACTTAATTAAATATGTAGCTCTTGCCAACGTGGATCATAATCTATACCAATATTGTATAGTTGAAAAACGCGAAAGTGTGTCAGTCTGTTTGCTACCAATCACGACTAAACTACTCAACCGATCGTCGTGATGAAATTTGGCCAGGAGATAGTCTTCATTTCCAGGAAGAACATAGGCTAGCAAAAAAACGTGAAAAAGATTTTTTAAATTGTTTTTGACGATAAATGTTGATGAAGTCGGAAAAAGTCCGCTATATTCACTTGCACTGCCTAAATGGTTCGAGATAGGTGACAACTGTGATCGGCAATATTGTTCACCTCAAAGAGCTCTACAAAAAAGTCCGTGACAGCATATGTCTATTTACAAAGGTTAATCTAAAATATCAAAAAAAGGTTAATGAAAATAGAAGCAGTTAAAAGCTTCAATTTAAGAAGGAAAGATTCAACTAATATCTAATTTAATGCGTTCATTGCTTTGTACATTTCACAAAGATGAAAAATGTCTTTAATTCGTAAAATGTGGAAGAATAGTTTAGATTTTACAAGCATTTTAATGAAATGGTGCAGCTGCGTTGCCGCCGTTGTGTCTTCTCTCGGAAGTGGAAATGCGACCGCAGCGCGGCTCTCGGGGAGAGAGAGAGTTCGTTCTACCTGAGACGCTCCGATGCTATGTCAGAGTTGGGTCCAGTAGCGGCGATTGGCAATCAAAAGTGGGAAGCGGAGCAAAATAAAATATTGACAATTTTCATTAACACGACATTTTCTGCATATTTCCATTAAGTATGATTTAAATAATGAAATAAATCAAAGGAAAGAAAATTGGTGATTACCACATTATGATTCCCAGTTTTGGACAGTTAAAATGAAATTTTTATCTTTCCTTAAAAAAAATTGGGGGGATGCGTGGCTGCCCCTCACCCCCACCCCTAACCACCGCCACTGGTTGGACCACCATTGGGGTTAGAGGGGTTGGGGGTTAAACATTCCTAGAATGGAAAGGGAAGGTCATGTAAAAATATTTAAACAAAAAAGACAGGTTTCATCCATAGATTTTTGGGGGTCTTTCAAATAAACTGACATGATGACACATAAATACATGTTCAGCATATATGGGGATTTGACACACCTAACTCTCAATGTGAACTGGTGTGATAGACTAATTGGTGACATTTGGATTGATTTGTTTCTCTCATGTTGCTTTCTCAAGGGTTGTTTCATCCAATGATATATTTATTCTCGCTGCTGGAGATAAAACTGGAAATGTTGTATGCGATCAAGTTTTGTATTAAATTTGAATTATTATGAATATGTAAAATGAGAATGTTATAAAATCCAATAAGTAAAATCATTTTGAACTTACAATCAATGTAGGTAGATTTTATTATACCCTGAGAAAAAGAAGATTGGTCTAACAAGTAAGGAAAATCCTGGGAAATGCCGGGTAATCAGCCAGTTAATATGATAGTTTGGTCGACTTTTCAAAAATATTTTCTTTAGTGAAGGCCAAGGGTTTTCTATTTTACTAAGCTAAGGCACTTCGCAGTGCATTATAAATAATTTGATTTAACATTTAAAGTTAATAAAATATTTATAGAGTTTCAGATGTTGTAAAAATGGCTATGTAACTAAATTATATTACTGATAATGATTATTTTTTACAAGTTAAGGGCTCCTTGTTGAAATGAAACAAATTCTGATATTTTAAAGTATTGACAACGTATTCTCATGAAAACCTTTTACTTGCATAATGGACTAGAAACGTAGACCTGAAGAGGAGGTCATATCTGGACCTTGAAACGTCATCGTCCACCCAATTCCAGATAATATATAATGTACAAATTGATGTTGACATTGATAATGAAGTGGTTGTTAGTGAATAAAGAATGTATTTTAATAATTGATTGTCTATAATATCACACTGAAATTTTAATTTTCCTTGTAGTAAAGTATTAAGACAATCAGAGAAAGGAAGTGTGTGTTTAAATAAGTCAAAGTAAAACATCTCTTTTCGAACTATCAAATATATTGTGCCTCAAAGAGAAGGGGAATAAAACTTTTGTTCATATAATTCATTTGGGAGTGAGGGGCAAAAAGATGTTATCAGTCTACGGTGCCTAAACCCCTAAGGTATATGAACTCCTGCTTTTTTTGCATGGAGATTTAACATGTGCCAAATGAGCTCAAAAAGAAAGGGTGTGGTTATATCATGTAAACCAATTATGGAGGAATATCTGAAACATGAGGAAATTATATGGAAAGAATGTGTGTACATAATATTTAAAAAATTAATTGATCAGACCATCAGGATTTACAAAGCATTTGTCTCAACCTTGCTAATACACCAACACTGCAAAAATGGACATTTTTGCACCTTTTTTTAAGAAAAAAAAAAAGAAGTAAAATAGCCTCACAAATATTTCTCACTAACATAAAAAAGTGAAGTGTCCTTAAATTTTAAGCACATTTCATTAAAATCTTCTCAGCCATTATCAATATTCAATTTCTCAAATTCAAGTCCATATAGCTGCTGTGTGGAAGCTTTAGTCTCAAGTAAGCCCTTCTACTTTTCAAAACATTCATAATTTCCAGTGGTCTCTACATATTTATTTTGCAACAAAAATATAAAGTATTATGCATATCCTAAATTTGTGATTCCATTAGGCGTATGATGCAGGGACATATTTCAAGGCAGGAGTTCCACTATTTATCTTCCCTTACTTCCTTCATACGGGGGATGAATCATTAAGAAATTCTGACCCATTATTTGTTGGCAGAGGAGAAAGTAAAATTGCCTTATGTAATATGGTTTCCTTATATAATATGGTACCCATCCTGGCCCGGGTTTTTCTCCATTTTTCCTTCAGGTAGAGGCGNGTTTTTCCTTCAGGTAGAGGTGGATTTCTTATACAAATTCTCTAGGCTTTGTCTAGGGATGTGTTTATTGTAACAATAAATCGTGAATTTAGTGTTTTTTCAACTCTTTTATGATTTTTAAACACTATGCTCAGAATAATCTATAGTTCGATAATAACTTGTACATGTAAATTTACAAACATATTTACATTATATATGTATTATAACTCACAGATAACTTTTTATCTTATCTAGGAACTTATGCAAAAAAATTTTGAATCCGCCTCTGCCTTAGGGCCCTTGATCGGAATTGATGGGATGGTCCCTTGCTTGCTTCCGGAGAGTAAATTAGTTTATTGTCCTCCACGTGGTCATACGCAGTTTGTACTGTTTTTTGACAATACATTTATTTATAATATGAATTGACAACTTGTATGAATTCAAGTTATTTCCAAATTCATATTAATAGTAATCACAAAGTGACTATTTGCTGTAAATAAATACAAATTAATAACATAAAAAAGTAATTCAAGGTAATATTCGTTCCACACGCTCAATGCAGGAAGAACAGAATAGCGCCAGAAGAGCACTGAAACTGAATTGGTGTCCAAGATTGGCGATGGATTCAAGTTTTCAGAAATTTTTTAATGTCCTGCCAACATAACGCGAGGTACAAATATCTTTACTCTTGTGGTCGATGGCGAAGTAAAAGCGTTGGCTACACTGAGCACAAGCTATGTACCAACATCGAGCCAGTTAGACTGACAAAAAATAAATCAATAAATAATTTATTGTCAAGAGAGCTGGTACATACTACTCACAACCATGTTGAGGATAATGAAATAATTTACTGTGACTAATATACAATAAACTAATAAACAAAGTGGGTTTCCATTCATGTTCTTTTTTCTTCTTAAGTTAATTTTTTCATAGTAAAGAAACATGATTCCAAGCATAGGAGTGAAGATGCTACCTCTGTGTCACTGATGCCCGTTGGAGGCGGGTTGAAATACTTTTTTTATTATATTTAATTGCCCAAGAAGCAAAATGTGTTGCATTCCAATAATTCTCTAACTTTTCTTTTCCTTTTATAATACTTACAACTATGGCAAAACAGTAAATTTTGGTGAAATAATTGCACCTAAAAAGGTGTTGAGATCCTTATTGAAATAAAAACTCAAGCATGCAAACAAAAACATATTTTTATACTCTCTCACATCCAAACATGCTATATTTCATTCTACTATCCACAATTTCACTAACTGAAACTTCTCAATGGTTTTACTTCATATTATGTCCGTAACTTTTTAAGAATAATTCAATAAGGTGTAATAATGTGCTGATTATTAACTATTGCTGTTGGAAAAATAAAAGCATTGTTTTTTAAACCAGTCTGTGACCATCATTCTTTGGCCCCAATGAAAAACTCTTTCTGGTTTTCTTGTGGATGAGAATATGTGACTTTACAATATCTAATATATTATAAGTATGTTATATTTCTGCATTAATTATGATTTGAAATCAATTGTAAGGAATTTATGAAAGTGGTTCCTTGCTTTCTTCTGGAGAATAAATTAGTTTATTGATCTCCATGCAATCATATGCAGTAAGTAACTCTTCTTTGACAATAAATTATTTATTTATGGTTGAAATTCAAATATACTTTTCTACTATATATTTCAAGGAAAGAATTCTTTCTCTCAATTTTTGGTCAAATAATTTCTTCAATTTATTACCGAGTTAACATCTAGCTTCCATTTTACTTTAGTTATTTTTTATTTGCTTTTATAAATCAACTTATTGAATGTAAATGAACTTAAATGAGTAAATTAGTTTATTGTCCTCCATCTGGTCAGACGCAGTTTGTAACTGCATTTTTGACAATAAAGTTTGTTTATTTATTTATAGAACTCTCCAAAATTTCTCAACACTTCAATGAAATTTAGAATTTTGGCTTGATTTAGAATTTTTTGCCAGATTTAGTTATGAGTGATAAACATAATGTTCTGAATAATGGTAAAAATGTTATTTCTGCTGAGCACAATTGTGTGGAATAGATTTCATCATTCTATAAAATATTTCATTAATCCCATCCAAAGAATACACGTAATTCAGCAAAAATGTATCTATTGTAAGTTACTAAAAAGATATATAATAACAACAAAATATTTTGGCAGAAGATAAATTGACGAGTTAGGTCTAAAATAAAATTAATCTGCATTTGCTGACGTTTCAAAAAATTTATTTCCTTCCTCAGGACTTATACATGTATTAAATTCATCAGCATATAAATTAACATAAGCAAATAATTTTATTTTAGACCTAAACTTGTCAATTTATCTTCTGCTATAATATTGGGGTCAATAACTAATCATGGTACAAAATATTTCTTTACTTCACTATGTTTGAAAGATCTATTCCTTTCTTCAGTAGGACTTGTATTTCTCTTACCTCTTGAATGAAATATTACATTGACTCCATGAACATTGTGATATCGATATGTGAGATTACACATATCACTTTTGGGCTTGAGGAAAAAAAAATTTCAAATGAAAAATTCCCATATTAAATCCACTATTACATTCTCCTCCCATCGCCAATGTGAAGACTAGTCTGCTTGAGTAATATTTCAGATGAATTAAGAAGTAATTGGAGTCATTTCTCACATTTCTTTGAAATATATAATTCATCCCAATGTAGCAACCATTAATTATTTTGTATCAATCAGTGTTAATATATATCACATAACATATAATACTTCAAAAGCTCACTGCATCTCTTTCCTTTGTTTTTTATGCATTATACATTTGTTACAAATTTGCATGGACCAGTACTCAAGAATCAAATGCCATTTTTTATTTCTTTCTTAATATTGACTTTAAATCTAGAAATCTTCTTGAATTAGTACCATGTTTTGAAATACATAACACATTTAACAAAAAACAATTCATCAAGAAACCTACTTTCTTTAGGTCTTGATGATATTACAAATATCATTTTATTTTAATTTGTGTTCCAATTTATTCTGTTTCGTTAACTCGTTTCACTCACTTTATGATCCCGATTTTCAGCTTCACCATTTCAAGCTTAATGGTGGATTCCACCCCCAGATACTCCGCTCAGTACCAAGCATGGGTATTTCCCAGGCATTGACCTTGTTATTACCCAAGCATCATTATTATTAATACAATTTCTATCTCATGAGGCATACTCAAGGTGATTTTAAAAGTCCAATATTGTCCAATATTGCAGCATATAAATAAAATTATGATTGTGAACACCATAGAATCAAAAGCTGTACAGTCAAACATATTTCATTGCAATTTCAGTCCATTAAAGAACCTAAAATTGTTTTAAAACAAGCTTGGGGAAAATTATGGTATACTGGAAGAAATAAGATTGGATTGGAAACATACAGTACTTACAATCAAGTTAAGAAGGTATTTTGATTGTTTTTGATATGTGATTCATGAAAATTCATTTTGTTTCATGAATTTAATGTCATGTTTTGGGGAATTAGAAATGAGATGGAAACATCTATCAATCTTAAAAATGTAGTAGGAACATATTAATACATCGTTGAAGAGGTAAATGGAAAAATAACCAATAAATCCTTACTGTACCAGAACCAAAAATTAATTTTATCTCATAAAGTTAGTCTATAACAAATTTAACTATCTTGGACATAAAAATTAGTAGAAAAGAAAACAATTGGGAATTTGGAGGATTTAGAAAAAAAACCCATAAATAAAAAAAACCCATAAATATTCTCACACATTGGTTGATAACATCTTTAAATGAAAAAGAATACAATCAGGAGTATAAACTTAAAATCAACTCAGCAATAGTTTTAATTAAGAGCTAATTGAATCAAGAAGTTAATGAGACATAGGAATGTAAACACTAGGGGAAATTGAAAAGGAACAGATGAAATAAAGAAAATCAATCTGTCCTATCATCCAATTCTTCATAAGAAATTCATGAACACAAATTGACTTAATACCCCAGAACATCATCAGCATGAAATCTATGTGAAAGGCAAATTCTAAGAACATTGATTCAACAAGCAAAAAACCAGGCATGTAAGTTGAATGCAATAATTATGCTCATAGGGCAAATCAAAAACATCATCTCTAGGGTGTAAGAAAGAAATTTCAGAAATAATTCAAACAAATCAGTTCAGGCAGCATAAATTTTGGCAAATTAAGAATGGACAGTCATATGAGGGAAATTTACTAAGACCACTATAAACAAATTGAATTAAAAGTCCATTAAGAACATATATGGTGAAGCACTTAATTCTCAGTTAATGAAGATATAATGAAAAAAAATTAACAATTTTTTTCATCCATTGAAAATTTCACAAAAATATTGCTGCCAAATTCTTTCAATTCTTGACGACTAAACAAAAGGACAAAATTTGTTGATCTCACATATTTTAAACTACTCATACACAAATTTTAAACTTTATATTATTTAAATTACAAACATTCACAATTTTTTAACTATTCCCTTGCAAATTCTTCATCTTACACTACACAGCTGCAACAGTTATTAAAATACAATAACTGCTAACAATAACAATACAATAACATTAATACTACATAACAAATATAATGTTTTTACCTTTTATTCTCGACATTTTTATTTATTCTAAACATAATGTATATTCACAAAACTTAAAATAAAAACTAGTATTTCAAATAGAGGAAATTCAATCAGACCCATCAGCATGGGCATAGAGGCAGCAGTGTTGTTGGTATTTCTGTTTATTTTAATGTCAAAGTAATTTAAATATTATGGTCAGTTAACATATTTTTGGAATATTGAATTGATAACAGAACATATTTGATAAATAACTGTAAATTGGAAGTAATGAAATTAAAAATATTAATATTCTGAAGATATTATAAGTAGTTGCCTATTTTTGTTTTATTTTTTAGACAGGGGACTCATATCATAATTTAATTTTTGTGTTGGTTAAATGTAATATGTGCCACAATTTTTGGGTCCTTTGATCAGCATTGGTGGGATGGTCCTTTGCAGCTTATGGACAGTAAATTACTTCATGTGGTTGTACTCTCTTTTGAGAATACTTTGGACCTCTCTTTTCTTTCCTCCAATATTTTTTTTCTCATTTATTTATTGCATTTCAATGGTCCGACTGTAATCTTTATCAGTGACACAAGGAGAAAAAGCTTTGTGATTCTAATTTTTGACTCAGTAAGAGGAGAATGGTGACAGGAAATTCATGAATATTTCAAATTTCATGAACATCGAAATAAAATAATATCTACAAGGTATACTCCTTAGTACTTAAATTCATAAAGTGTAAAAGACAAATTTTATTTAATTTATATAATTAATAAATTTAATTTTCCCTTGGTTTTTATAATTTAACAATATTTTTGCGAACTAAATACATTTTGGATCTTTTAGAATCATCCATCCTTGCCTATGTTTTTCTCCAATTTTCCTTTAGGTAGAGGTGGATTTTTTATACAGACTCGCTAAACTCTTGCTCTTGTCTATTGAAACAATAAATCTTGAGTTTAGAGTTATTTTAATAGTTACAATTAATAAACAATATTTTCCTAATAATCTATAGTTAGATAATAATAGAAACTTCTGAAATAACTTTTTTGTATTTTATTAAATATGAATTTGCTGGTATTATGTTAATATTATAACACAAACCAAACTATTTTTATTCTTAGGAGTGTGCTGAAATGTTAAATCTGCCTCTGCCCTTGATCGGAATTGATGGGATGGACCCTTGCTTGCTTGTGGAGAGTAAATTAGTTTATTGTACTGCTTTTTTCAGAATAAAAAACTTGATTTATTATGTTATTTGGAATCACAAAAGCTGAGGTCACTTCAATAAAAATATAAGAAAAAAATCTTCTATCACCTCTGGAGTACTTTTTTTTTTTTTTGAAATAAATCTTTGTTGAATTTTCAAAGTATTATATTTAGATTATCAATTAAATTGTTAATATAGTTATTTATAAAAATGTGCATGAACTGGCAACATGAAGGATTTTTTTATTCATCATTTATAGTCTGTTTTTCTCATACATATTAATTATTAATCATTAGTCTGTTGTAGATTATTAAAGAAAATGTTTATGTGGTTTGTCTGTTAATATAAGAATATAGGAATAAATAAGAATATAGCGGTAAAAAACTTATTAAAAAATTATCTAAGGCAACAGAATTTCATTGGGCAAGCATTGCAGTCAGAAGCATAACTAGAGGTAAGCAATAAACTTTGGAAATGGGGCCCTCTCTTGGTATCTAAAACTAACAACATTAATAATTTCATTACTTTATTTAAATATGTTCATAAAATAATTATAATTTGGTATTTGGAGTTTGAGAAATTGAGGTTTAAATTTAAACATGTAAACAATGCAATAAAAATTGATTAAAATGTATTTGAAAGTTTAAGTTTGATAATATTGTAAATTTGCAGTTACATTAAATTTGTAATCTGAAACAATTGAACAAGCCTGGCAAGAAATCTAAATTCATAACACAACTTTACTATAGCTACTATACTTTTCATGTTTTGTTTCTTCAGTAACATTATGTACAGAAGTTAATCATTTCAGTTGACCTTTTGATGGAAACCTAAAATATTTCTTGTCAAAACCAACTCAATGTCAATTGGTAATCCTTCTGGTCCCTTAGTAATCACTGTGCTAATCAGCTAATGAACAACCGTAAACATTATTATTTTATTTAAAACCCATTTCATTTCCCATTCTTAGGTACAAAATTTTCATGTTCCTTCAGGTAATAACTCGAGACTGAAGAATTTTATGAATTGATATTCTAATAATGGAATGGAATGTATTAATTCTGTTTGATGTTAAAAATGCTTTCTTGATAAAAATTATTTTTTCAAACAAGAATTGAATCAGGCGACAGGTAGACCCTTCACATCTGCCAGTCAAGCACCTCATTACACACCTGACTGCAGGTGTTATTTATTGTTACACTCCTGACTGCAGTACCTGCCCTATCATTAAGCCTGACACTATCATTTAAGACACATCTTGGATCATATGAATTTTAATTCATGGAGTATCATGATTTCATATCATTACAAAGTTCCTTAATATCATAATAAATGAAGATACAAGCAGACATTAAAGCGTGGAGAAATCTTAAGCAATTCAATACTTGAATGCATATGTATTAAAAAAATAAAACTAATAAATTTTACAGATAAAGAGCTTTTGTGATTAAATATTTCATTGTATAAAATTTATTACATGAATTATGATAAGGTTTGACTGCAAGATGAAAAATTTTATTGGATAAAAATCTCAAAATATCCAAGTAATATTCACTATAATCTCTTTTACAGAGTAATATCAAGTTCTTCTTTACGTTTGACTGGATATTGAACAGAGTCAAATAAAACATTTTTTATTTTTTCAAGATTACAAGAGCTTTTTCTTCATACAAAATAAAACTAAAAGAACTGAAAATTTACGAATCTCTTTCACTCTCAAAAAATAAATGTAACTTAGTTTAATACCCTCTGTGCAACCTTACACAGTTTGTAACAATTTTTTTGACTGTAAATGATATTTATATTGCTTGTCTCTCCAGGATCAAAGACAGATTTTAATGTAGGTCCACACATTTACATGTAGGAGCGACAGCATTAAGGACAAGTAACATTTCAATAATACTTTTATTATTAAAACACTTCTTCTATTCTTGTGACTGGTCTCTATGAAAATCAGCATATTCGGAATTAAATGCAAATCACTTACCCCACAGTCAATTTTTTTTAAGTTCATTCGCAAGTACAAGCTTGGTAAGTTTTTGTCAACATAATATTGCTGAAACTATTACTGAGAGTAATTTTAGTAGTTATATTTCTTTCACAATTACTAAGGTACAAAATTATGTGACTTATTTCTATAAATAGTAAATTATTTTTCTTTCTTGCTTGGGGGCCTGTTATGATGACTCCATGCCTAAGGGTACAGAGAAGTTAAACCCACAGCTGACCAGGATACAATTATGACTTCATTTTGCTTGCAGCTGGACAGTTGATTTCATATAACAAAATCTCTTTACAGAAAATAAAAACGTGAACAACATAATAACGCCTTATAATTTATCATTCCCAGTTGTCAACAAAACTCAAATTCAGTTTGCAGCACTTAGAGTAACTTTTCTTTTCTTTCTTTATCTCTTCTTCCCCTTTTTCTTCTTCGCATCCGGCCATGGGAAGCCTCTGTTCTTGAGAACATCCATTACATTGTGACATGTGGAATACGCATTGTCCATCGCATGTTCACTGAAGATGTCAACGGCGCATCGGGCTTTTGTCCGTCCTTCACTTTTTGCGGAATTTGGTTTCTTCTTCCCAGCATCTGATGTCTTCCGTTTCGCTTTACCACCCATTGTCGTGGGTTAGTTACAACGGGGAAGCTTCCGTCGGTTTCCATGGAAGCGGTATCGACCAATCAGATGATGTCGCCTTGCTGCTGTCCAGACTAAAGCACTATAAGTACAGGTATTTGCATGCGCCATTCTGGATCTAACATTGTGTAAAAAATATGACGTAGCGCTTGCAAACATAGGAGTCGCGCCGCTTTAATTTAGAGAATTTATCATCTTTTGACAATTTATCGATGAAAAATAATATCGTAATTCAATTGTGAATAGTTTGTGAGTCTGATCTTGATACAGAAATATTTGGGTTCGATTTTTTAAAGTTTTTATAATCGCGTGAATTTGTGTCAAAACTTAACCAAGAAGACTGGAAGTTTGAGCATCAATTTGAAATCGCGACATTAGAGTACATAATACATTACGTACTAAAGTACATAATACAAGATTTTGTTTCAAAGGAAGAAAATGCGTTTTACATATTACTAGTTTTGATATGTGAATCTTATTAGAATTCCGAAGGTGATGAAGCCAACGACTCATTTCGTAATCCCATAACCGGTTCACGTAGTTTCCATTCTCTTCATTCGTAGGGAGTATAAATGTAATTCAGTGTGAGAGACAAATTTTACATCATTATTATAATGTACTATTGTATTAAACTATGTGTAATTATGACAACACATTTTATCCTGTTATATATGTGTACTCAACTTTGGCACGGTTGTGTACATAAATTCTGGAGCCCCATCCTGGCCTGGGTTTTGCTCCGGTTTTCCTTCGGGTAGAGGCGGATTTCTTAAACAGTTTCTCTAGACTTTGTCTAGGGGCGTGTTTATTCTAACAAATCGTGAATTTAGTGTTATTTCAATTCTTATGATTTTTCAACACTATACTCAGAATAATCTATAGTTTCATAGTAATTTGTATATGTAAAATAAATTTTTTGTGTTAAATTACAAACATATTGACATTCTATTAGTATTATAACTCGTAGCTAACTTTTTATCTTATCTAGGAAATTTTGCTTAACTTTTTGAATCCGCCTCTGCCTTAGGACCCTTGATCGGAATTGATGGGATGGTCCCTTGCTTGCTTCCGGGGAGTAAATTAGTTTATTGTCCTCCACGTGGTCATACGCAGTTTGTACTGCTTTTTTGACAATAAATTTATTTTTATTTTATTTATTTATGCATTTCAGCACGACCTCTATAGACCTGTGTTAAAAATTGAATTGGCAAATAATAATTAATGAAATAATGATTGTTAAACAGTTATTTATAAATGTATACAAAACTCATGTATAAACTTGAGTGCGATTTACAGAAATTATACGTTAACAAAAATGTATTCAAATGTATACTTACCTATTTGTCAACAGATATCCGAATATCAGTTTGAAGACACTATAATGAATAATTATTTGTAGACACTAATGTTAACTACGTCAGATAAATACTCTTTCTTTACTGCACTTCTTTCATTAACAATAAAACTAATGTAAATTTATTTTTTCAAAGCGGTCTCCGAATACGCATATCCCGTAAGGGCGTCAGCTTCGTTAGATCGATAGTGGCGCATGTGAATACTTGTACTTATAGTTCCTTAGTCCAGACATCGGGTTACGGAGAATGAGAACTTATGCAGGGGGAAACCCTTGTCGAGGAAATTTTGTTTTCAACGGGGGACGTGGTTTGGAAAATGAAGGTTGGGGGGGACGATTAAATATTTACTAATTAAAAAACAACAATTATTTCACTGCGTTTCGACCCCTTATTTTCGTCACCATTAGGTGTTACAATATTTCAACTAAATAATATAACATTAGCAACATTAATATAACTGAACATATTCATAATGAACTAAGAACATCTACAGGAAAACTTAGCCGTACGAAACACACATGTTGATACCCCCATCTAATCCACCGTAAGGTTGAGTAATGATTTAAAAAGAAACCACCCTCAGAGTGTTTTACGTAATTGAAGGACGGCCCCAAAGAACATCCACCCTCGGAGGAAATTTCTCTTACTCCCTTGAGTTCGAAGCTACCATATGTGTAATATCGCGGAGAACGCTATAATATAACGCTAAAATAAGTTAGCGGTCGAATGTTAATATTCAAACCACAAATTTGTTTCTTTAAAAGTATTTGTCGGAACAATTTGCTTTCTATTAAAATCCCAAAGAGTTACGAGCAGTTGATTTAGTTCATTCGATGGCAGTGTCATCTGCTTTCAAACAAAACATGCTTTTATTGTCTATATTAGATAGCAATCTGCCAAATGAAGGGAACCCGTTTAAAATTTCGAAGGGAATATATAGCATTAAACGCCATGAAGTAATTTTATCAATAAAAAAGTATTAAAAAAACATTGACAATTTTGTAATAAAATATATAGTATTTAAGAATCAAATATCTGCATTTATTTTATTACAATCAGACAGACGGCCTTCGTATGATGATGTAGGTTAATCCATTATGACACGGTGAATCGTTTGATCCATATGGGCAGGAAGGATCTTCGATCCATCCCCAGTGATGTTTGTAATTTATTCCCAGTGATGGTTGCTACGTCCATATCCCGTTCGAAGACGGTTTAATTGGCGCCATATTCCTATCGGGGCATCAAGACGACTGGTTTCTGTTTGGGACAGTATTCAAAAAGAGAGTTCTGTCTTTTTTGCAGCCACAGATCACTCCAGGACGCTTCCATTGTCCACACCGGGATCAGTTCCTGTACTTGTAGGAAGAGACGGTTTTAAGGGGTGGACTGGAGGACTAAACCCCGCACCCCCCAATCTAATAATTTTTCCCTTTCAATTATAATATCACGGAAATAAGATCAATTTGAATGTATGCATCATATTACAGAAATATGCGAGTTAGTTGTAGGTTTCACTGTTCTTCCCAGTTGTGTCCCACTACAGTAACACGCCCAATATATGCTTCTCTGAACTGCTGCTTAGGCGTTCCACGTGCTCTTTTCTGCACAGTTGAGACGAATGCAGATGTTTTAATTCTAAAATTCCTTGTGAAAACAGAAGACAGAAAGTATGGGTATTAAAAGCCCAATTTTTCTGAAAAACTGTGACTTGTAAAAATTTTGAAATACATTAAAAATTTGAAAATTAAAAATAATATATTAAAAAATTAAAAATATCCTGGCCCGGGTTTTTTTCCGGTTTTCTTTCGGGTAGAGGCGGATTTCTTATACAGGTTCTCTAAGCTTTTGTCTAGGGGCACGTCTATTGAAACAAGAAATCGTGAATTTAGTGTTATTTCAATTCTTATGATTTATAAACACTATACTCAGAATAATCTATAGTTCGATAATAATTAGTACATGTAAAATAATTTGTGTGTGTTAAATTACAAACATGTTGATATTTTATTAGTATTATAACGCATAGCTAACTATTTATCTTATGTAGGAGTTTGCTGAAACTTTTCAATCCGCCTCTGCCTTAAGGCTTGATCGGAATTGATGGAATGGTCCCTAGCTTGCTTCCGGAGAGTAAATTAGTTTATTGTCCTCCACGTGGTCATATGCAGTTTGTACTGGTTTTTTGACAATAAATTCTTTTTATATGTTTTACTTTATAATGAACAATTATTGAATGAAACGACATTATTACACAGGCTGATTTATGAACTATTTAAGAGAATACACGTTTCAACCCCCACTCTGGACCATCATCAGGCAAGTAATGAAAATCAATTATTGTAACCAAGGAGACTTGGTTATACAGACAGTTTTAAAAAGAAAGAGAGTTTACAATCAAAATATAGAATACATGGATCATACACAAAATCAAGAAATACGGCACAGAGATGACAATAATTCAAATTAAAATATGTATTTATATTGAATACTAATAATTTATGTGAATGCAGCCCACCTATATACTACGTGCACGAGCCGCCATTGCTTGTAGGACTCGAGGATTTTTAGATTTGTGCCGGGAGCTTCTGAAAGATCCCCGTGTTTGGGAAAACATGTTAGCGGTGACGACGGTTTCGACGTCGAAGATACGGAGAAGGGTTGTATCTACGTAAAGACCCGATATCTTTCGCATTCGTTCAATTCAAATGTGCGTGTATCTTATCGATGTGTTTGCAGTTTAGCAAGAAGGGGGAGCAATATTCAGCGACACAGTCCAAAGCCAGAGCTGATATTCTGACTGTAAAGGCATGTTCCTGTAAGCGTTTTAATAATGTAACTTTCTCATATACATAGTATATAGAAAGTATCGTAATCGTGGGGAAAAAAATCGAAAACGAGATTTAGCCGGAAATATCCGTTTTGGAGACCACTGATTTCGAAGAACTGGGTTTTGGCATTACGTCCGTCCGTCTGTGCGCAACGATTCTGAGAAAATGGATGGATCAATTTATTCATATTTCGTATTTACGGTAGAATTTACTTGTTGTCGATGCCCGTACTCTAATCCGCATTAGCGGTATTTCGCTTGAAATGTTGGTAGAGACGCAGTAAAATAATTTCTGTCTGCTACTCTCACACATTAGTTTTCTGTTTCACTAATCTTGAATAATATTTAGCAGTGTAAGTGGAGCAAGGAGACGTAGAATACACTTTTCGTAAACTGAAATGAAAGATATGATAATGATAAAACGCACTGCAGATACGAAAATACATCAATTTCTGTCTACAACGATATATTTATAAAACACTTTTGTGATGTTTCTAAGACTGATATGAAATAGTATTCTGAATATTTATTTTACTTTCAAATTTCAAATAGAAGGCAGTAATAAGTTCATCTAGCGACTTTGACGTTGAATACTAGAAGACAACCAAAATATAGGAATGACTATTTCGAAGTATAATTTTTTTTTCTCATTCTATGCTGCAGACGGAGAAACGTAAATGAGAAAGTATATGCAATGGTTTTGCACGACTAGTTTTTACTTGTTCTCATTTTTGAATTTTCCTATCCTGAACCTAGTTTTTCTTCGCTTTTCTTTAGGGTCGAGACGGATTCATACATAGATCCACTAGGTTCGGGCCTACGGGCGAGTGTCATTAATACTAATATTATTAATTTAGAATTTTAATAGTTTCCATTTATATCACGAATAATAATTTGATAATAGTTAATATTTCTTAGGAGTCAGCGTGGCACAGTATTAAAAAAATTTGGGAAGAGCACGATGCTTCTGACTGAAAGTCCGGGGCTCGATCCCCGGTAGGGTGTGAATTTTTTATCACGCCTCAACATCGAGACTGACTCCCAGGCCTACTCAGTCTGCTGCAAAATGTGTACGGGGTATATCCTTGCGTTAAACCGGCCGGAGTGAGATGCTGGCCACATCTCATTCTAGTAATTTTATGGCATAGTCCTTTGCTTGCTTCCGGGAAGTAAATTACTTTCCTGTTCTCTTTGTGGAGATACCGACATCGGTGGTGTAGTGGTAGTGTCTTCGCTTCCACGATCCCGTTGAGCGGTAGGGCGTGGGTTCAAACCCTGTTCGGCCGAACCAGGTGAGGGAAACCCCAGCTGAAAACCTAGGTGAGGTTTTCGGCTGGGGTTTCCCTCACCTACTCCTGTTCGGTACCAGAAGTTCCTCGACAACCCAACATCTCTCCTTCCCAATTCCCTTACCCAAGTCCAACGGTTAGGTGGAAGAGCAGGCCACATGGCCTGAACCTCGCCAAAAGGCATAAAATAAATAAGTTTGTTTTCCTGAAATCGTTTGGTTTTATCCAGGTCTCCTGATTTTCCTCCGAAGACGGCGATTTCTGCCAGACATTTTATTGGCACCCCTGGCTCCCGTTCACTCGTCTCCATTGTTTGCTTGACTTTTGGCGAAGAGAAGAGCATAACATTGCAAGTCATGCCACACAAAATATTTGTATATTTGTTTGAAAAAGCAGAGAAGAAAAAGCGTGAGGGTCCAAAACTACGTCATCTCGCGACGCCTACGCAACAGGATGTGAAACGTGAAAACTAGAGCTTTCTTTTAGGATTTCTACGGACTGCAGATATATCCTGGCGCCCCCTCCTAATGCGAAGAGATTTTGATAACACATCTTCTTTTCCTTATGCAGTATGCATTGCTCTTAAGTATTAAATTCCTGAACACGAATCTCTGGTTATTATATATTTTTAGCTTATTAAAATCCGGGCCCTGTTAGTCAAGGGATTGACAATTCACATGATTTCCCTATGATTTGATTTCGTATTATGGGTTCAAGGTACAGTGAAACGTATACTGGAATTGGTTACATCACGAGTTGACAGAATAAAACAACAATTGGTACGTTTCGGAGCATTTATTGCTCCATCTCCAGATTGAGTGCCCAAAGTGCACTCACCAAAGTAAGAAAACATATCACATATACAAAGTTACATATTTTAACTTTGTATACTACATAATGTGTGTGTTTTATGGAAGGTTTTAATTATTTGATGTTACGCTAATAATACCACTTTGGGTACTCGCTCTGAACAATAAATGCTCCGAAACGTTAGTACCAATTTTCCTTTAAAGATAATATTAGTGCAGACATTTTTATGATATTTATATTACATTCATCGTAACTTACCCGTACTTATTGCAACGATAGCATCGCAGTGGTGTTATCTCCTCTACTGGTCTGCAACTCGTTGGTGCTCCTGCCAGATGCAACCCGTCGCATTCTTTCTGCGGTTAGATTCTCTTCTTAAGGTAAAATGTGCGTCAGAGCGACAAGGCTTAAATACCCCTAAAAATGTTTTAAATGGTAGTTTGAACCATTCTCTATCCAGTGGCGATGAATTTTCATACCCTTACAGCGCAAAACTTTGAATTATTTGACTTTAAATTACTAGGGACTTATACGGAGAAACTTTCGTGGGCTCATGTTTTTTTGATATTCTGGCAACGTAACAAGCTTAACATAGCGAAAAAACCTATTGAAACATAACAAATGGAAATAGAAACGCGATTTTTACACCTTACGGGACATTTTCAAGAATAATTCACCAAAAACTGTGGAAAATACTGTTCTAACGGAAATGTCAGACGCATCACGTGACTGAAGACAATGCGACCCTTGTTAAAGGAGTCAAACGACAGTCTAAATTAATTATCAAGTTTTAAAATCACAAAATAATTGTTCTCATCCGATATAAAAAAAATGAATGAATTATTAATTGATAAGAACTACTTTGGTTAATATTTCCAAGTTTTGTGAATAGTTGGCAACTTGAATTCAGTCGACGCGATGCACGTAATACCTTAAGTAGGGACCAGCACTTAATCCAAGTTAGTCAAATCACAGAGATGCATAATTGTTTTCTTTATTATTATTCTATTAAAAAACAATATAAGTAATTACGAAGAAAAAATCATGGTTTAATTTGTGTCTATCAGTTCATAAAACAGTTCAAATAATATTCATGAAATCGCTTGACTCGTTTGAAATGAAGCACAAGAGCATAAAGTACAAACATGGCGGTAGAGCGCAACGGTTTCGTGATTTAGGCATCTCACCTCAAAAAAAGTTAAAAAGCTTTCTCAAATATCCGGTGACCTACAGATAAAAAATTATTTAAAAAGTACTAAGGAAAATTTACTACAAATCAAAGTAATCTTCCATTACTTTCGTGATTTAAAAGTTGGTAATTTTTGGAAAATAAGTGTTTTCTCCATAAGACGCAATGTATTTCATCCTGAATTATAATTGCTATTATTTCATTTAAATGGACTGTTGCAAACCAAACCTTTACAAAGGAACATTACGTAAGCAAAGTCCATGACTTGCTTTCTGAACATGTTTTATTGTAGAAAGTCTGAGAACTCTCTATAAAAAACCGCGCTTACAGGCTCTCAACAATGAGTCGAGTGAGTACAGTGCTCGGCATGCTGCGACAGTACAGTGCTCGCGATGCTGCGACTCACTTAGTCGTACACCAGACGGCCAGTCGCTACTAAGTATTCACTTTGTTTCGTAATGAGACAGTTCTACGTTGTGAATCCCGTTCATAGGGATTAGTGTTTTTACAGTGTTATATTATTAATTTGTGTAACACGGATTCTATGGACAATGATTCTTGTTATTAACATAATCATCACAATGTCATGTCAATCCTGCGTACAATTCGCAAAACTTCAATATTCTTGAGTCAAAATACTCATATAGATATCCAAGTTTCAGCAGCCTGTCCGATAACGAGACCGGCATATGCCCGTTGGAGCCATGCGCTAGCAACCTTCAACCTTGCGGCCAGAAGCAGCCATTATCTACGCACCACAACAATGTGCTTTAAGTATTCGCTCGCCACAAACGAGAACATTTATTATGTATATTTTGGAACTTTAATTCTAAATTCCATTTTTTCTAATGTGTCCCCTACTGTGTAGTGGGAACCTCATATAATTGTTATTTTTTCCCTTGCTATGAAAAGGGTCTTTAAACTGTTTAACATGGGAATTACATGGGGGGAATTTCCTTGAAAATTCGAGGAAAGGCAGTTAATTTTGTACTGACTCAATGAGTCGTACCTCAACTTTGCAAAATGCCACTTTATTCATTCTGTATAAAACTTAAACAAAACGGCAGCCTCGTCTGAGGTAATGTTATTTTGTAGGCATTATACTTCGTTGATATATGTTTCACGAAGTAGCTGGCTGCTCACAACAGTCAGCATCAATATTATAATTTCTCCTTTTCAATGTAATTCTGCATTCGTAGTCTCTAAGTACTATATGTATTAAAGTATTACTTGTCTGTAATAAATGTGATTTGTGTTTCTCATGAAAGTGATATCGAAAAGAACTTACAACTCATTTATCTCCCCAAGCTAGTTGAGATATTACTAGCGCCCCCAATATATTTTCTGTGTTGTTCGACATTTGGTTATCTGTTGATAACATGGACGGTAAGGTATATTTTTCATGTCGAAATCACAATAAGTACAAAATGTTACTGTGTTTATTTATAACGATTTCAGATATTTCAGTGATTTAATTCTACCTACACTCGTACTACCTTAATGGGGCTTTAGGGCTCGCCAACATCAAGGTCATTGTAGCCCTTGCAGGCGGGAAAACATGCAGTTTCGCACCACAGAGAAGAGACGTAAAGACTCTTCCCCGTGTGTGAGACTCGCCGAATATCTCGACAATACCTATTAAATAACCCTCCTGAATCCAACAAATAACTAAAGACAAAGATGATAGGAAAGGAGAGAAAATAGTTGCCCAATACATTATATCAAAAAATAAACAAATTCTGAAAACTATAATTTTCAAAACAAAGGAAAAGGAAGAATAAAGGAAAGAAGAATGCAAATTTAAATCTTCCCTAGAACTAGTGGGAGGAGCCTCGACCTACTTATGAAATTCAGTAATTTATTAACATGATCCGTTTCATTTCCGAGAATTGTTGGTAAATACGCAACCAGCCCAACGGTAAGATTAGTCACGCGTCAATATCTGGAAGTGAATGCAAAAATAAGTACACTAAAATAGAAAAATTCGTTAGGTGTTGAAATGAATTAGGTGTAGAATATAGTATAGTTCTCAATTATTAACTCTTCCCAAAAGTTTTTGGAGGCATACCCCCCTAAAAGATACTCCTAAGGTGGTTTTCGCCGTTTTGTTTGAAAACGCTCCGGTTATCGAGAAATATAACGATATGAAAAAATATTTTCATTGAATTTCCAATAAAAATTACAGAAATTTTTGATATAGCACCCTCGAAGGTCTTCATATACAAAAAGCATCATTTCTGAATTGAAAAATGATTAATACATTTTAATTTTGAAAATACCCTCTAATTAGTTTATTGTCCTCCACGTGGTCATACGCACTTCGTACTGCTTTTTTGACAATAAATTTATTATTATTAAATTGGAGAGCTCATAACTCGACAATCAATGTACCTATCTCAAGAATGTCTTCTACCTTATCTGGCGGAAATTAAAAGTGAAATATTTTTTCATTTAGATACATTTCTCGAAAACCTGAGCGTTTTGCACCAAAATGGCAAAAATCGAGAACGTGCACCTTAGGGGGTGGCATTTAGGGGTGTGTGGCTCCGAAAATTTTTGGGGAGAGTTAATAATCGTGAGCAGTACTACATTCTACACCTAATTACAAAGTTTCAACACTTAACTAATTATCCCACTATTTTTACTCATTTCAACTAAACGGAATTCGTAGTTGATTTATGACTATTTATTTGCAACCCACAGGTGATCTGTGACACGAGGAATGACGTCCCATCGATTCAGGGGGTTTAGATCCTATGGCAGGAAGAATCTGTACATTGTACTATAATTAGAGGAAGGTTGTATCCTCTCGCGGGAGTTGAAATTTCATACCCACCCGTTCTATATGAGTAAAGGATTAAACTTATGGATAAGTTACGGCGATTTGCACGTCAAAAACTAAAAAAAAATTGAGTCATCAACTTTAAATTCGGTGCGCGAATACACTCTACAAATCTACATTTCACTAGACGAAAAACTTCTCTACATGATCACACATGGATGTGATAGGGTAGATGGGGGTGATATCCCCTCAACAAGGGTTGTTACAAAGTAGGACCTAAAACTTTTATGGAAATGTACTTCTCACATCTAATTCGACTAAATGAAAGGTATTTTTTTGTAAAACAAATTTTCAAAAAGGGGGTGGTGTTGTGGGGGGTTTCTCTGAGCGTGGTACTCTCCGCCTTCAGCATTTTGGAATATATAAATCACAAACACATCCAAAAGAGAGAAGGGGGTGAGTGAGGATACAGGCGATTTTTTAGTTTCAACACCTAAGCCCTAACGCCCGATCACTTGTCTCATACGACCAGTTTTTACACGGGATGAAATGGAACAGCGCACACTAGGTAAAGTGCGGCACTTCAGTCGGAATGTGGTCGTCCAACGCGAGTCTGGTGGTTTTTTGGTCGGACCCGACTCGCCTTTATTTGNCTCGCCTTTATTCGTAGACGGAAATTACACGGCTATGGCGCTACGCGCACTGCCACCGACGCCGACCCGCCCAGTAGTGACGCAACAGGTGGACAGTGAACTAGTGCGATATCGCTTTTACCAGAATTTGATACAGAAAGTTTCATTGTTGAAGATACGCCCTCTTTATGGGATTTTTCGTCAGATGAATACCGTAACAGAATTATGGGAACATTGCTGTTTGGGGGCAGTGAGTGCGCTACACCAAAGGAAAAGGCTGAATTATGTAAGTATAACATAATTGTTTGTTGTTATTGGTTCTACATAATATAACTGTTGTACTACAACAATAGCCTCTTAAACATCCATCATTGAACCAAAGAAATCGCAGTCGCGGTCGGCTTCTTGTCGCACGCTTCACGGTCGTTGTCGGGCTAGAGCGCGTTCACACTAAACTACAATATCTGGAGTCTGCACAGAAGCTCTCTCTCTCTCTCACATTTAAAATAGCCATATTGTTGCTTTCTTATCGCGAAAGTTTCATTTCTCAATACTCTAAGGGCGTTCTTTCGCGAAAGACTCCCGATAACAGAGTGTCTCTCTTTTTTTTATCAATTTATCTGCGCCACAATCGTGACTCTTGACGTCACCATAGGGTTTCCTTCTATTTTTTAAAAAATATTTCGCCACTCTGTCGTCTTTTCCGACGATTCGGGTCCTTGCCCACGAAAAAGTGTGCGCAGGATCTGCATCTTTATCAAATCAGTGCCTGATTTGGATTCGTAGTTGTTAAATATTTCAGACCTCGTCTTCCCTTAGCAAAGAAGGAAGTGTATTCATTTATTCGTTCATTTAATTGGTCACAACTATGTGGTTCCCTTGGCTATATACGAGTACAATGTTATTCGCCCGGTATTACACGGTCATATTTATATGTCATAGGTCTATTATCAAAGAACTTAGATGAAATACATATTCGTGTTATACCCCATCTTGGTAATATATCTGACACACTTTCTCATTGAGAGAACCTACGTCATAACTTTGATCATATTTGATGATAGGCATATGTCGTACAAATATGACTGTGTAATTCTGACCTTACATGGCTCTTTTTCTTTACTTGATACATTCAATGTCAATTTTTCCCTTTTCACACCATTAGACCCTTATGGTTACCAATCATGTACCTGTCCCAGCGCAATGTTACAGTCATAAACACTATTTACTAATCACTAGTCACTTTCTGTCCTTCTGTGTTTAGTCTCATGACTCCCTCTTGGTTGTCTCACTTCTATTATCATCCTTTTGATCACTATCTCATACTTCGTTCCTACCATTCTCGTGTCATCAGCTATTCTCCTCTTTTTACTAACTCCGATCTGTACTACTTGTGTCACATAACCTCTAAAATACTCAAATACCTCTTTCGTTACTACGTACTCTTTCTTCTCTTCTACCACATACTTTCCTCTCTCCTTCATTTTCTTGACGTGTTGCACTCGTTGTTCTCCATAGAAAGAAGAAAGTATACAAAACACAAGGAATCATTCTCACCTCAAGTTTCACTATGGTATATTTCAAAACATAGAAGTTATGGTGTAATGAAGGAAATTCACCTCCAAGTTTGCCTGGCAATGTGAAATAATCGAATAATCAAATTAATTATCGATTAATCGAAATATTTGGTATAATTACTTGAAATTAATCGAAATATTTGGTATAATTACTTGAAATTGTACTTGAAAACAAAATATGCATTGATACGTATATATGCATTTTAAAGTTGAATTTTAAGAGGTCAAAGCATTATAATTCGTCAAGACAGAGCATTAGGTAGCAAAAGGTAATTTTATGAACATCCAAAATCATCAACCAATTCCGTCAAGAGAAAAGGAAAGAAAATTTCAATATTTATGTTCACAACAATATAATTTCACTTCTTTCCATTGTTATGAGCAACTAATATTAACGACAAAACATAAACGCGCTATAGATTATTATAAAATAATGACACACGTAACAAGTAAAAATATGTGGAGCAGTCCTTTCTTTGTCATTGTAGAGATAGGATCTGGTGTAGACAGGTTGTTCGTCACCAACAATAACAGATTTTGTCACTGTCCTTGTTTATCGAAGTATAAGGTCCTTTCGACCACACGACGGCCATCTTGAGAGTTATTGTTAACAAAACTACAATAATAAATTATAAATGAAAGAAACAAACATATTTAATACGGTGATACGTAACACAATTCGATAAGAGAGACGAAAAGTTAATAATATTATTAAATAATTTTAAACTTTATGGTGAATATAACTTTTAACATATGCTGACAAGAACGGAATTTCAAATAATAATTTATAATTGAAAGAAATATACTTTAAACTTGCAAGGTGAAAATTTGACAAGATATGTGTCCAGAAGAAAATTAATTTTATTAAATAAATTTTAAATCAGTAAACTGCACAGTTAAAATAATTTTTAAACAAGACGACACGACGATTAAAGAGATAATTATGAAGATGACCAGACAAGAATGGCGTACCTGGGTTCTGTAATTTTGTTATTGTAGCACCGAAGATGGGGACGAAAGGGCCTTTCTTTTTCATTTCATAAGAGCGCACTTGTACGGAGAAGCCCTCGCACCGACCAAGACCCGTCGCTCTTCTCAATTCAGATCAATAATCTCTCTATACAAAGGAGAGTGTTTGTTCGCCTTTTATACAAATCTACAGTTTTAATCCGAGGAAAATTTGCATACTTGAGCTTCAAAACAACTAGAAGAGCACTGTTTACTCGAGATTTCGAAAATCCACTCCCATCACCCATTACTTTTTCATTTCCGCTCTTTTCGGTATATCTCACGAAATTAACAACAGTGAAAATTTAATATTACGGAAGTTATATTAGAAAAATATGGGAACGAATATATTAAATTTCAATATAATATAACAACCTGGGGTAACGCGTGGTAAAATGAGTTTTAAAAATTCAGACCTGTTGACGGGTGATATAATACCAGAATGACCAATAATGAATAGGTTTTTTTTCTAATCCCGAGCAACGCGGGGTAGTTCTCCTAGTAAGCCTCCGAAATGTAAGATTACTACATCCATGGTGGTTGATACACAGATGAAATGGCAGTGGAAAAGAAGAGTACTTACAGAGGAGCAAAATAATCTGTCAAATCGTGAGGCAACGGATATTCGGTTGACAGACTGAACGCAGCCACTACACAACTTGAACTGAAGCGAAAGCAAACTCATGGCATCGCGCTATCTGGAAATAGACGGACGAACTGATACTCAAGGACAAGAGAATCCACCACTATCGGCTCCAGGAAATTGCAATGAGGAGCACAGCACAACATAATTGCTTCTTTTATGTGTTTCAACATAAAATAGTTTTTGTAAACGAAGTTATAATATGTTTTAAATACTCCATTGATTATTTATATTAGCAACCAGCATTCGGCGTTATAATTTTTCCCTACTTTCAAAAGATATTAAAAATTGGTTGCTTAGTAAAGAATCAGTGGATGATATACAAAGAGTAATAGTATAGTCACTGCAATGTGTATTTCAATATTTGGCTTGTACTATTATTTCATAATTTGGCCAGTCATAATTTCTATTAGGAAGGGATTTAGTTTTGCTTGTAAGTTATTGAGTCTGTGAGATAATTGGTATAGTCTTTGGTAAATTATTTTAGGTTTCTTCAATTTCTTATTTCCAATTTTATTTTTTTTAAGTGAGAAGAGTCTATCACTTTGTGTTCATTTATTTATGTATTAACAGGGCACTCACGTCGATGTCGTACCGCGGCCTATGCTTTGTGAACCAAACCTCTATAAATCGGATGTTGAGGTTAGGTGAAGGTTTATATTTGTGTTTTATTTTATCTCGAAATAAACATTCATTTCTATTGTTTTGTACTATAATAGTAACTCATCAACTTTAAAATGACTTGTGTACTTCAATGTCATTGTCTCAAGTACTTAAAAAATGGATTAATGTATGTTTATCGTTAAGTTGTAGTTATTACAATTATATTTTCTGTGTTTATATTTCGGTCAAGTCGTTTAACAACTTTCTGTACAATTTTGATATGATGAGGAAGGCCGACACGAGAAGAAAAGGTAGCCGAGACGTTTTAGAAGGGACCTGCGGAAGATTTTGAATTTGGATCTTTCTTACCCCTTCTCTTAACTCTTCCACCGCTACCTGTAATCCGTGATACTAGTTTTCCTGCCTATCTATCATGTACTATCTATCATCTACTAGTATCATGTCTATAATCATTGGGTTTATTGCTACAAAAATTTCTCAACACTTTCTTAACGCACACATTTAGGAGGATATTACACTAATGGGACTTTCCAGGTACGCCAACTGCTGACTAGTCGACTACAGTCAACTTTGTGATCATTCCATTCATGAAAAAAGTTTGACTTCGCTGGACTTCGCTGAGGAGGAGAGTTGAGTGCAGTCAGAAGATTCGAATTAGAAGAATCGCCAAGTAATTAAGCATTTCAGTAAACTAATGCGCATGCGCGAACACAGAAGTCGACTTCTGCACCACTTTTGAATTCCATTCGCGTTTCCGAGCGAAGTTGACTACAATCAGTCAAGTGTTGAGTACAGTCAACTTTTCTGATTGTGACTGGAAAGCCCCATTAGTTGCTCGTAAATAGGGTCGTTAACGATAGTTTTTGGCAGACTAACGATTTATTCAAAATAGTATTGAATTTTGTCACATCATCTTTGTTAATGTAAACGAAGAAGTTATTTACAAAACCTTAAAAATAATAATAGAATTTCGATTATAACATAATTTTCAATATATAGTAAATAAAATGTTTTTTATACATAAATATGTCCATGTGCACATTGCTATTTGTTTCTGAAACTGGTTCGTTTTTCATTGAAAAAGAATTTAGTTGCTTCAAGTAGGGATCCTGTAAATCAAACGCCGATGCTGTAGTACAAGCAAATACGATGACTCATTTCCTGCGGGACTCATTCCCTCGAGTCCTCAAGTTATAACCAGAGTACGAGATGTGCACAAAATGTCCTCTCAGTTTGGTAGAAGAAGTGTAATAACGAAAATGTTTTGTTTTTATTTTGTGAAACAAAAGTACAACTAGCACCAAAACATTCCACGTTCTAAAACTATATTAACTCATCAATGAAGAAAATATATTTCAAAAGCATTTTTCATAAGTAACATACAAACCCTTTTTTCTTCTGAAAAAAAAATGCTGAAAAGGCATCTACTCTTTATATTCAAAATATCGATACTATGAATATACAATGTGTGCAGGATAAATTCTTCGCAAGAATAACTTTTATTAACTTTATCATTCTCCTACTGACACTGATTTGCAATCTTTCTGAATATACAGTACTGTACACTTCTTGCTCTCACAAGGGAATGGTCAGAAGTGACAGGTCGAAACAGGCCTTGATTTTTTTACTGAGAGTGTGTATTGCATTAAAATTTTAGCTGCTGAGACACACTGGAAGTAGCTTTAAAAATATTTGAAAATGCCAAAAAAGAGTACGACTTTTCTGTAGGAAAAAACTGTACAGCCCTGTGTTTCTAGTGCAACAACCCTTCGCGAAACCTCCTGTCCCAGAGGGCCTTGTTTCATTCGGCCACCTTTCACGCTACAGATAAGGACTGAGGCTAATGTATTACATTTTCTTATAAATCTTTGTTTTGTCTGGTCACAGCAGTTGTAAATTAATTTTTGTGAAATTAAAGAATGGGCAAACATCTCATTCATTAAATGTGCATGGTGCGAAGGGAATGTGTTTTCGGCATTGTATTGAGTCATCTCATTTTTGTAATTTTCCCCAACTCAGAGTATGACTGTATTAATAGTAAATCGAAATTTTGGTGCAACAGTAGGTGTTAAATTGAAAATCTTTTAATTTTATTTATTATGAAACATTATTTCAAATAATGTGATTAAGCTTTAATAATTTCGAATGATTGACTTTAATGTAACAAAATAAGAAAATAATATATTGGAATATTTTAACAAAGAATTGTGCTTAGAGAGTAATGCGAGTTTCAACAGTTTGATCATTAATTCTAAATTTACTGGATAATGAAAATGATATATTCTTGGTAAAAATGCCAATAATTATAGTTGTAATTATACCTCTAGTTTGAGAACTTACAAAAAAACCCACAGAATCTGCTGTCCTGCGCGTGCGCTGACTTCCGTCCTTCGTTGCCGCCGACCGTTGAGGGGTGTACAATCGGTCGTTTAGGGCAGTTTTGTTTGGCATTTTCAAAAAAAAAAAAAAAAAAAAATTAAAAGCTACTTGCAGTGCGTCTCAGCAGCTAAAATTTTAACAGTGTACGAGATGCAATACACACTTTCGGTGAAAAAAAATCAATTTTTCGCACTCGAGAGTAAGTATGATAATTCTGTTTCCTTATTTGCTTACTCGTCACTTTACTACAATATTATCAACCAAAATCTAAAATAAGTTTTTCTTCTGTTCTTGAATCAATTTCATCCACATAAAACAAGTTTGTTACATTTTGTAAATCAAGTAGAAATCTATCGAGTCAATAGAAAAGTTAATAACAATAGAAATTGGCAGTTTACAGAGCTATGTTATAGATGTAGAAATATCTATTTCACTTTATTCACCAGAAAGATAATGAACATTTTTTAATATAAAGAGTAGGATGTCATTTCAACATTTTACAGAGAGAAAACGTCTCTATGTCACGTTTGGAACGTAGAGTTAGGTTTGGAAATATTTTTCTTATTTGATGAATTAATACAGTATAAGAACGTGGAACGTTTTGGCGCTACTTTTATTTTTGTTTGGCTAAAATAAAACTACACGCATTTCGAACTGGTTATGACTTCAGGACTAGGGCTAACGAGCAGGAAATAAGACGTACAGTTTGTTTGTAGCACGAGACCAACATTTAATTTACAGGATTCCAACTTGAAGCAACTAAATTCTTTCAATAGAATTATCGATGGGAAACGAACAAATATTATTGGAATGTGCATGTGAACCAGTGTTTGTGTACAAAATTACAATTGATTTACAAAATATTGAAAATAACTTTATTATCAACATTCTATTATTATTTATATTTCGATAGTAGCTTCCTCGATTTCATTAGAAAAGATGACATGATAAAAATATTCGATAGTATTTTGAATATATCGATAAGTTCAACAGTCCACACAATCGAAAACTATCGATATTACTATCGAGGTTTAGCGGGACCAAAGTGAAGATAGACAATATAACTAAGCGGCGTTGTTCTGACAAACTGGTTGACTGACTCATTCACTCATTAAAATAGAGCATAAGCCAATAAGAAGAGAGTTTCCAAAATTCCAATTGCAAAAGGGTCAATAGGGTTGAATGTACGTTTATCAATTTTCACTATTTTCTCACGAAGTAGTTAAAATATATTTCTAATTTTGTATACAAAAATTTTAAAATAAAAATCTAATGACGGGTATATGGGTTTTTCTATATTTCAATTTTTAACAAATGCGAAAGGACAAAAGTGGTTTCGTCTTTTTTATCATTCGCGCATGTTATATAGTTCTGTTATATCCCGTCATTTAATAGTTAACTTAACTTTTGTGTATTAGTCAAACCCGATTTCAGGGCAAACTAGTAATGTTATTATCCAGATTGTCTCTATATCAATGTCTATACAAATGGTGTCACGGTGCCGGAATGCCGTTCCAGCACTGGGTTTTGGAATATTAAAAAAATAACATTTAAAAGAGTATATTTTATGTGACCCTAAAGAAAAATTAATTTGAGAAACAAATTTCACTTTGAATGAAGCAAGAGACCTGGACCACGCGTGAGAGGAGTAAGGGTTTTTTTCAATACTATTTGATTTTGGCATGTGCTCCGCAAAATGGTGTTAACTGTACGCTACTTTTTCCCATTACTGCCAGTACAAAAATGTGTCAGTTTAAGGATTTCAATAATATTTAAATACAGACAATGATTATCATTTTATTTCGACAGCTAAGAGAGACACGTGAAATACAACTTGCGTTATATGTTCACAATTCAAACAAAGACTTAGATTAGGAAAAATACAGGTCTAAATATAAATTTACTTTATTTTTGGTTGCAGAAATGGTGAAGTTCTAATACCGAAAATCGACTCCAGAAGGCGTTAAAATGTACAAATGAGCGCATCAATTTTAAAAATTTTCCGGGGGAGGGTACAGGAAATTCAGACCTTTTGTTAGGGAGTATGGGAAATTCAGCGTTCCGGCACTGCTAAATTCGCCACGACATCACTGATTATTTCCTTTCCTTACCATGAAAATCCAAACATCCTTCATTGTCAACATTTACAGGAAAAACTGAGCCATGTAACATCCGAGTCTGGCATTACTTCCACTTACTTGTGCGAGGCTCCTTCCTTTCTCTTTTCTGACCTCCCTTGGTCACTTCTTGTTCTTCTCGATCCCGACGCTATTAGGGCTAGGGAATCTTTCATTTTCCTTATTTTTTGTCCTCAATGTTTTAATTTTTGGTTTTGAGATATGTTTTGATATGTTGTAATTCAGGAGCGTTTTAGTGGGTATGGTTGAGTCATTCGGCGAGTCCCACACGCGGGGAGAGTCATGTTGGCTCTCCCTAGTGCGTAACTGCATTTTCCCTACCTGTACACGTTTTTCGGGCTTCAATGACCTTTGATGTCGACATGAACCGTAAAGCCCCACAATAAATAAATGAATCTATCATTTGTAGTACACGAACGATATTTTAATATTATTAAAAAAATATAATTAAACAATCCAGTCACATCTTAGTTCTACACGGACAATCAATTAATTCAGTTGCCGTGAGGTGCCACTACTGTAACGGTGGCCGAGAAGAGACCCTTGGACCGCTAGGTGCAACTATCATATCCCGGATAAATTTTCCGCATTTGAATTCACTTTCGCATAGCGCTCCTGCAGGGGAAGTCTGCTCTCCTCTCTTCTCAGTGAGTCCACTAACTTCTATTTTCTGTATCATTAGAATTCTCACGTCAAAATACTAATTGAAACTTCCATATGCAATTTTTAGCGAAACCACAATGTAGATAAAGTAGCAGCTTCAGATCGTCTGTCGATATTTAATCAATGATCTCTCGACCTTGAATATTATTCCATTACCAGTTCATAACTGTTGAGCTACATGTTTTCATTTTTATTCAGTTATTTACCGTAATGGTTAAGTTTTTTCATTGAATCTGGTTAAACAGGAATTGGATTCGTGGAAAGCAGTAATTGAACACTAACATTGAATTTGGATTTAATTTATAAAAAATCTAGTTGATTACTCAGCGTTGCTGGGATTTTTCTCAGACTAATCATCTTGTGCTAAGGAAAATATAAAATCTACATTGTAAGATCAAATTATTTTTCTTAATTGTTTTAAAAACATGTGCATCATACTAATTTTTTAAATTGATAATAATACAAATGTAATACAAAACTTGAGTGTATACACTACAGCATCTCGCGGGAGCCGCGACGGTCGAATTTTCGCTTCCGCTGCATGACGCGAATGCACAAACAAAAAAACATCCGACAATGCAGCGTCGTTTTTTCCACACTTCCCGAGCCACAAACTCCACTATCTGTTTCCTCTCGTATTCGTTCTACGCGCATCACTTTAAGGCTACGAGGAAACGAAGCGATTGCCCCCCCCCTTTTACTTTCTCATATAAGTTTCTCGTCTGCAGCACAGAGTGAGAAAAATTCAATAGTGAAAGGGTCATTTGTAGCGTGGTCCTCTATATTTTCCTGTACTCTATCCATGCCCAAAGCCATAAATGAACAAATAATCTTTAAAACTACTGTGTAACAGAAAATTATCAATACCATTTATATTATGACTATCTTATGAAATTGTTTCAGCTACTTGAAGTAAGATGAAGGTTTCGACATTTAAAAATTTGTTCTTTGTAGAAGGCGTTATATTTTTCAGCAAGGAAAAACTAAGTCGTTAATTTAACTTTAAATGATACAATTTTGCGAAGTTTCAGAAAATTATAAGTTATAAGTTTCAAAAAAACAAAGTATTATTATTACTTTTTTATCAACGTAAATTTGCTAATGAAACCATAAAATACAATCGTTACATTATCTTGCGTCAATTCTTTTCCATTTTTATTGGTATATTTATTATGGCTACTAGTAATAATTTTCGCTGATGGAACTAACAATTTGTGTCAGAAAATCTGTATTGAAAAACAACGAAACGTAAGAAAACAGCCGCACAGCTGACAACCAACAGCTACCGTTAAATCCACTAAAAATCTTCAAAATTATTTACTGTTCTATACGTTAATAATAATAATAATAATAAATTTATTGTCAAAAAACAGTACAAATTGCGTATGACCACGTGGAGGGAGAAAAAAACTAATTTACTCTCCGGAAGCAAGCAAGGGACCATCCCATCAATTCCGATCAAGGGCCCTACGTTAAGAAATAATCTAAATGTAACTGAATTGTAGTAGAGATTAAGAGCAGGGAATCATTACGCGATGCCATCTGTGATGGCGAGATACCACGTGCGGTCGTTTCACGAACTATAATAATATCAACAAAACAATTTCATCATTTTCAGACAATTTCTTTGGTTTAACAAAGTTTTGAACACAACGTATCGACTGTCGGCACCGTCCTCATCAGGCGAATATCAAGTTTTAAATTAAAAAACAACAACAACAAATATTTCTCAAAGTCCGGAAAATGATGAAATTGTTTTATAGAAGAAGTAATCAGACGAACTATTCTCTATAATATAATAATATCACTTTTAAAGGTGTAGGATATTTTTTTAAGTTCACGAAAGTTTTACCTGACAGAAACATAAAATAAAATCAAACCGTAACTTTCTAAAGTTGTATTCTAAATAAATATTAATCTGGGGTTTTTAAGTGTTGAAAAAAAGATGAATTAAATAAATGTGTTATAATACTCGTGCTATAGTTCTTGGGGTGACAAATAATGGCCTTAGGCCTCACTGTAATCTGTGAAGAGAAGGAAAATAACGCAGGAGCAGACCATGGTGCGCAACTCAACACCGACCTTCCGCGAGAGCCTAGTAATCCTCATAGACATTTCTTGACCATGGTGCGCAACTGCACCGTACCCGTATACAGCTTTACGGCTCATGTCGACATCAAAGGTCATTGGACCCCTAAAAACTTGTACAGGTAGGGAAAATGTAGCTACGCACTAGGGAGAGCCAACATGACTCTCCCCGCGTGTGGGACTGTCGAACGACTCAACCATACCCACTAAAAACCCTCCTGATCTACAACATACCAAAATATATCTCAAAACCAAATATCAAAAACATTGACAAAGAAATGAGGGGGGGGGACAAAACATGAGGGGGGACAAANGAGAGGGATGAAAACAATTAGGAAAATGAAAAATACCCTAGCCTTAATAGCGTCGGGATCGAAAAGAACAAGAGATGACCAAGAGAGGTCAGGAAAGAGAAAGGAAGGAGCATGGCACAAGTAAGTGGAAGTAATGCCAGACGCAGCTCGGGGTCCCGTGTTTGCCAAACACGTACTTACTAGATGTAAGTTCCCTGGGGGATACAGCGTGTCATATACGACACTCTTACACGAAAATTTATTTTAACTGACAAATAGGATACCTATAAACAAGAAATGAACGAAAGATGATCACCTCTTTGATACGTTTTTTTTTTGTGGGGCTTTAGGGCTCGTCAACAGCGAGGTCATTAGAGCCCTTAAAACTTGTACAGGTAGGGAAAATGCAGTTACGCACTAGGGAGAGCCAACATGACTCTCCCCGCGTGTGGGACTCGCCGAAAGACTCAGCCATACCCACTAAAAACCCTCCTGCATTACAACTCTAAACACAAATTCCAACTTTACTAAAAAACATTTTAAAAAAAAACAAGAAGAAGAAGAGGAAAATGAAAGATACCCTAGCCTTAATAGCGTCGGGATCGAAAAGAACAAGAGGTGACCAAGGGAGGTCAGGAAAGAGAAAGGAAGGAGCATGGCACAAGTAAGTGGAAGTAATGCCATACTCAGCTCGGGGCCCCGTGTTCGCCAAACACGTACTTACTACATGTAAGTCCCCTGGGGGGTCTTTGATACGGATTCATCCTGCACTGCAATATTTTTTTTTCGTAAAAACAGAAGAAGGTATCTTATCTAGGAATTTTTGCTGATATTTTTGAATACCCTCTGCCTCTGCCTTAGGGCCCTTGATCGGAATTGATGGGATGGTCCCTTGCTTGCTGCCGGAGAGTAAATTAGTTTATTGTCCTCCACGTGGTCATACGCAGTTTGTACTGTTTTTTTGGCAATAAATTTATTATTATTATTATAAGTATAATTTAATTCAGTGTTAAACTCATATTGTACGTAAAACGTTATACTCCACTCTGAACTATAATTCGTTGCTTGGTGGATGAAATCTAAGTCTTTTTACATGTGAGTAACATTTTCTTTATCAGGAACTGTTTCAATTCTACTGCAAGACAAACCACTCTTGACAACGTACCTTTTCATGTAATTCATTATGTACATTCCAAGTTCGCTTAGCATACATTAAATAACTTGTGCTTTTCATTGAATTCATGTGTTAATAATTTCTGTTGGTAGATTAAGTATAGATAGATTCTTTTTATAGATTTTGTGGGGGCTCATCCAGAACACGCTGAACATAATTAAGTTATATCAATCAAGCACTTAGAAAGATGAATGGCTCTCCTGCACGTTTCTCCGTCTGCAGCATGGAGTGAGAAAAAATTCTATAGCGGAAGACCCACTTTTATATTTTGGTCGTCTTCCATTGCCCTATTCATGCTCAAAGTCGCTACATGAATTTATTAGTGTCTCCTATTCGAAATTTGAAAGTAAAATAAATATTCCGAATATTATTTCAAAACATATAGCGACGTATAAGTCTTATACATATCGTAAAAGTGTTATGTAGAAGTGTTATGTTTCCTTGTAGACAGAAATTGATGCATTATTCTACGTCTGCTAAATCTTATTCAAGTTTCTTGAAACAGTAAACTAACGTGTTAGAGTGGCAGACAGAAAATTATTTTACTGCGTCTATACCAAACGTTCAAGCGAAACACCTCTAATACGAATGTAATGCGTACTAATTGTACTTTACGTACAGGAAATTTGAGAAAAATCATTGGAAACGTTTTTGAGAAACATTCCAAAGAGTACTTTGACCTTCAAGTGAAGTACCCTGTGCTACAAAAAGAAATAGAGCACGTGCATCGACAGCGAGTAAATCCTACCTTAAATGCGAATTAAATTGATTCATCCATTTACTCATAATCGCTGTGCACAGACGGACGGAAAGACAGACAGACGGACGTTATTCCGAAAACAACTTTTTCAGAATCAGGGATCGCCAAAATGGATATTTCCGTCGAAATCTTGCTTTCGAATTTTTTCACGATAACAAAACTTTCTATACACTACTTTGTATATGAGAAAGTAAAAAGTAGATGATATCGTGAGCGGTAGTTCTTTTCCGCTCTAGTGCGGGTACTGAACAGTTCTAACCTGCGTCATACAAGAAAAGATAATATGAAAACAAGCAACAATAAACTAGAAAAGACATTCTGACATTACAAAACGAAAACTTCCCTAGGATTTACTACATACTAATTGCTAATTTATTACTAACAAGAAAAAATTATTATCGTTGTATAATTATTAAAAGAACATGGCTGTTGTAGCTTGTTGTCAAGCTAAAAAAGCCATGTATTTTTAATTATTATAAAATAGTAAGAATTTTTGTTTGTTTGTCAGAAATTTGCAATTATTATTGAAATAATTTTCAACTCATAATTATTAATTTTTAATTGACTTTTGTTGTTGATTTTTCTAGCTTGACGTCAAGCCACGAAAGCCATGTCTTTTTTATGATTACACAGTGGTAATAAATTTTTCTTGTAGGTAATAAATTAGCAATTAATGCATAGTAAATTACATGGTACTTTTCGTTTTGTTATGACAATGTTTTCTTCTAGCTCGTATTTTCTTTGCTATGAAAACGACGTCTCGAAGTGTCTGATGAATACAAGACAAAAATTAAATTAAAAAAGAAATTTCCATTTAGTTGTCGTCCATAGATAATGGTGTTACGATGTTCCAACAACAAATACTAATACCAACTTTCGTGCTGAAAAATGCTTTTGTTCTGTTTCTCGAGAAAACAAAAGCCGTTCCTTACAAAAGTTCTCCCATTATCTGAAAGACATTCGTACACTTGTCATCAACATGAAATTATAATGAAGATATGTAACCTTGAAGTGGGATGCACGATCTCTAGAAAGAATAATACGACGAAAGAACATCTGTGCGTTTGGCAAAACGATCTTGAAATTGTCTTCGCATCTGCGGGAAACGAAACACAGGTTACAACATTTATATTTAGAACGTATGAGGCCAAACCACAACTGAAGATCTCATTTACCAAAGCCGATTGATTTGATAAATCTGCAAAATTTCTTTTAGCTGCGAAACCGGTTACGTTTACCTCAATAATATTTGTCAGCGGTCGCTTCTTCACAATTAGCTGGCAGTAACATTTATTTATTGTGATTTCAACTTGACAAACATACGTCACCAGCCATTTAAATGAAATAATAGTGTCTTATGGAGAAAAAGTCGTGTAAATCATGAAAGTAATAGAAGTTTACTTTAATTTATAGTAAATTTTACGTAGTAATTTTTACATCACTTGTATTTATAGGCCACCGGACATTTAAGAAAATTACTTAACTTTTTCTGGAGTGAGACGCATAAATAACGAAACCATGTCGTCACTTGCTCTCGTGCGTTTTAAATGAGTCAAGCAAGTTCTCCAACAATGTTTTTATTAACAGATAGATACAAATTAAATCATGTTTTTTCTTCATTATGATTCGTGTTTTGTTTGAAAACAATTAGAATAAAAATCAAGAAAACAATTATACATCGCCGTGAGTTGACTAACTTGGGGTGCTGATCCCACCTTAAAACTAACTCTACAGGCTAATAAGGAGTGTGTGAAATCCCTTCGTTAAGTACTGATGTACGGGGAATAACGTTAAGTACAGTAGTAATCTAATTATCCGAACTCTGATCATACAGATACCCAATTATCCGGATCGATGCGAAAAAAAAAATTGTATTGTCGTTTATATACTTGTAATTACTGAACAATAAACTGTTATTTTTTTACTGTACTGAGAAAACTGTGACCACCATGAACATATTCTATTAAATAGTTTTTAACTACACTGTGAAGTAGTAATTGTTTCTTTCCTCGACAGTCTGATGTTTCTTAGTAATTTTGCCTTAAAAATGACCGGTTTTGAAAGAAATCCGATTATCCGGATTTTTCATTGTCCGAATTGATTCGAATAACCGGAGTCCTACCGTAATCTACAAATTTATTGTCAAACAAGCAGTTTCAAATTGCGAATGACCACGTGGAGGACAAGAAACTAATTCACTCTCCGGAAGCAAGCGAGGGACTATCCCATCAATTCCGAAGAGCCCAAAGGTGAAGATGGATTTAATGTTTCAGCAAACCCCTAACAATAAAAATAGATCGATATGTGTTATATCATTAACATAATACCAATAAACTTGTATTTAATAAATAAAAAAAAGATATTATTATTATCAAACTATAGATTATTCGCATAGCGTTGATGGTCAAACGTAACTATTAAATAACTCTAATTTCGAGATATGTTATTTCAATAGACGCTGCCCCGAGGCAAGAGCCCAACGAGTCTGTATTCAAAATCCTCTCTACCCGAAGGAAAACCGGAGAAAAACTCCGTCCAGAAAAACTACAGAATTAATGTACACAACCGTGCAAAGGTTGAGTACATGTAAAACTTATATGAATAATAAGACACAATACAAGCATACAGGAAATTAGTTTTGAAATTGTTACCAGTTTTATTAAAGTACTGAAGCAATGGTGTGATAAAGTACAAGACGAATCTAACTTTTATTAAAATCAATAAATTCTTTTACATTCTAGAAGCATTGGTGCAGTAGGTTTACGTTTTACCTCGGATTTAAAGAGATTCAATTTTATGATGTCTTTTATATTTTGGGGGAGGGAATTATACATAACGATTCCCGAATATGACCCTTTTTGGTAAATAATGGTTGACACTCTAGGACGGTAATCAAATGTATTTTAGTATTGTGTTTATGGTAATAGTAAATATAAAAAAATATCTCTCTTCAAAAATAGCTGTATTTATACATTTCCAAACAGCCACCATATGCAACACACAAAAATCAGGAATAAATGAAGTGGTGGTATCCTGTGTATATCCATTACAATTTACAGGAACACCCATATCAACATTCACGAAAGTGAAAATATGCTAGTAACTATTAATATTAGTACTGTGCATCAACACAACTAAACCAAGACCCACCAGGAATAAGTTCACAAATCCAATCAGAATGCACAAAAACACACACACAAAAATTGGAAACTCTGTTTGATATGTGAATTTAATAAAAATATCTCTTCTTTAGTTAGTCTAATAACGTTGGCTGAAAAACTCAACTCGATCTGTAATCTCATTTTCTCATGATTTTAATGAAACCTGAACTTAGTAGTCAGTCACAACTTTGTGTTGCACAATATTGCTATTTTATTTACTCTTGTGTTTCTTTTGGTAAATCAGAGTGGTAAAAGGTTTTTTAGCAATGATCCAAGAAGCAACAACTTAAGTTTGAAGTTTCATTTTTTATTTAAGAATAAACAATAGCAAACACACAAAAAACACTAGTTAAAGAGAAGCACGTCGGTTTCAACACACAAGAAAACGAATAAATATAACAAATTAACTCAAACTCACATATCCATGGAGTGAAAATAACTTGTAATTTGAATACGAAATTACGGGCTCTCAGTATTACTTGTGAGCATATTGAGTTACAACCCAACACACTTGAAAAACCTTTTTCGGAAATATCATCCGGAGGTGTAAGTGAAACCGACGGAGATCGAACCTTTTCCTGGTATCTTCTTCTTCGGGGAGCGACGGTCACGCTCCTGGTGGAAAAAACAACACTACTTTAAATAATCAATATATTGCAATAAACTATACGTTCTCTGCGTGCACCTTACCAACTTAATGTGCATTTCCTTTTTTAAAATGGTAACGTAATGAATATGCGCCTTAAACGTTCATCAAAAGTTTTTTACGAGTACATACCAATTGTTGAATTTCTCTGCCTAATCCCTCTGTTGTATGCGGTTCAACAATCACAGGAAAATTTCCGTCTTGATATTTCACGTCGGATTCCGTTGGGCGCGCTAGAATCGTGGTGGACATCATGGCAAGCGATACAAGCAAAAGAACTGCAGTGGTCTTCATCCTGTTGAATGAGAAGCAGTGCAGCTTATTTTGTATGTACTGAAAAAGGAGTATTTAAGGGGTATTAGCAAATACTGCAATTAATTAATTGGTGATATTGATAATTTAAAGAAATGGTCTCGTTATATGCTCAGATATTGCAGAAATATATAGTTATGAAATCATGTTTTGTAAATAAGTGGAATCATATCACTTTATAATTAGATTGATAAATTTACACTTTTATAGAAAGAAATAACTGATTTATCAAATCATTCTCCCCTTTGCATTCAAAATTTTGTAATATGTCATCATATATTGTCAGAGATTAATAAGCAAGATTTGCTGGGGAACCAAATGAACAAATAATGAAAAAAAAAATTTCTAGAATTTTTTGTCAAAATATTTCCGAATGAGGGTAGTGTTTTATTGCAAACAATGAACAATATTAAATAAAGTAATTATTTCTTACATCAAATTCATATCATTGGTGATTGATTGTATAAAGAGAGAGCAACCTACTCACCTGTTGCTGTGTAATGTCCTGTTGAAGAAGCTCCAAGGAGAGACGTGTCTGCTTCGATGGCAGTCAGTGAACTGATGTCTTCAATAGAGATGAGACCTCGTCTTAAATAGCGCTCTTCTCTTCTGTTTGGGAAGACAGTGTGGGGTTCTCCTGTAGAGTGCGCAGTATTGGTCTCCAACGAATCTGCTTTCCTTATGCAGCCTTTATCGTGATCAGTTCGCAGCCATACAGAAATACATTATAAACAATACATAACAGGTTTTGTAGATTAGTTTTGTTGATCTTCAAGTGCTCCAATTTTTTTTTCTTTTCCAATTTCATCGAAATGCTCACGTGCACTATTTGCTGATTTTGCGGAAACAATATTTTGTGTCTTAATTTTTAGCTTAAACAAACATGTTAAGGGATAATGTCTTGTCCCATTTCAGCGAAATTGTCAAATGGAGGTAGAATTTTCAGTTTTTCTGTGGAACATGTTGAGTTATCTGACTGTAAAACCGGTTTTACTTCCAAAACACTAAGAATGGAAGGGATCCCAGATAGAACCTATTTACTTCAATGTCCATTTATTACTTTAATTATTCTTTTAAATTAACTTTTGTGGATTTTAGAACTAAACAGTCTGTAATGTGTGCCTTTGGTATGTTTTTTGAAGTTAATTGAATTTACATTGGTTTATATTGAAATAAATCCCCAAGTTTTCGTTGGTTTCGGTAAGTAATATTTTGAATATTCATTCATTTTTCATCTGACGACTTTACCACAAATAGTCATAATCAGGTTGAGTATTCTTTGGAATTCACACAGTATAAAAGTAATGAATATAGAACAAATGTAATCGTAGACACACATGAAAAAGTATTCGATTTCTGTTACAAATATAATAGTACCCTGAAGCCCCATTAGTACTGTGATTTCTTTGATTTAGAAAAAAATCATGGAAACTATATATTTTATTTTTTAGTTGGCAATGCTGCTAGCATGAATGGAGGTAATATATCAGTAACTTCGTGAGATATAGTGAAAATTCCACAAATCCTATTTCATCCGACTTTTCCTTTGAAAATCGTAATATTGAAAACTTTTTCTAAAGGAGTCTCTACAATAAGGAAATATCTTAAGATTTCAAGCACCTTTTTTAAAATAGTATCCTCTCTATTTTTATGAATCATTGAAGGACAAATCCTCTAAAAATGATGGATTAACGTGTAGCATACAAAATGTTAAATTTATATAATGTAGAATGTTATGTGAACATTTTTTCTGCAATCACATACTCAACAAAAAAACTGCAAATACAGCTTAAGGTCGTAAAGAGAGTCGGTTCATTTATTAGAGCTTCAGTGCATTAAATATGGAATAATGACGACTCGAATGCTCCGAATTTCACGTGCTGGAATCGACTGGATCGTTAATCATTCAGAATCAAGAAAAACATCCGAATTCCTTATGTTTATACGTTGAATGCGACGTTTAGGAGCCGTATTCTTGGTGTTTTTATTATCTTTGTGTTCTAATAATTATAATAATGTTTAAAGAGGGAAGGATTCTGACATAAAAGTTTTGAAATATTATCCTTGTGAAAATGCAGTTATAGTTTTGTTTTCATTATCAAAAGTTGATTAGAAGCATGAATTTATGTTATTAAGAACATTAAAGTCAAAGAGTGTAATTTTGGATGTGTTTTCATGATAAGTAAGAGGTGTTACGTCAATATGAATTAGAAAGATAAAAGTTAAAGAAATACAAAGTGTGTCTAATATTAATAGGTTAATAGTCTAGTTCTTCATAGAATTTGTCACAAATTGTTTAAAAATATAAGAGATTCTCAAACGTTAAGTATTAATTTTAAGATCGATTTAAGCGGCATTAAATTGAATGACTCGCGCTTATCAAAGTGTTTCAATGAACAGTTCATCGTTTCGTAAAAATGATCGACACCGTTTTTTAACTCAATTTATTCTTATTTTCTTGATTATGAAAAGTAAGTGGTCCTTATTTTACTTTTTTTGTATGAGGTGTCACAGGTAAGTTTTTTTACCTTTTCAGGTTGATTTCCTCACCATTTTCTTTTTTTAACTTCTATCCTCTTATTTCTCCTTGTTCGTGAGGTGTGTTGGGATTTGGAGGGAGCTCGAACTCCGTAGCAACCGAGGAAAAAGACTTCCCTCCATAGAAACAACATCAATGCACGTGACAGAGCACATTCACATACTTGTTGGATGCGATCTGAGAATCTGAGAATCATTGAAGCAAAACAGCTGCGAAGTTTACCATACTATTTCGCGAGTTATGGGAACAGTATTCTTTCAGAAAATCATCTAATAATTCCTGAAATCGAATTGCATATTATTTGAAAATATTTAAAACGTAGGGTAGTCGAATAAAATCACGAACCGATAGTTGTCATTGATTTTCATCTCTTCCTTGACGAAATCTATTGACAAAGGGTGGAGATGATACTAAAAAAGAATGAGTGTATATTAAATATTGAGTCACTCCATCAAAGTCAAATTCATTTGTGAAATTAATTTTTGTAAATAAATGGGTTTTTTTCATTATGTATAATGGCAAGGTTCAAACAAAGGTGCCTGAACTTACACCTATTTACGATTTGGGTGAGGGAATTTAGACGAAGAGGTTATGTGTTCTGAGAACAAAAATCATACACAATTATTCACAATATGTAATATAAATTATTATTGGTATCATCCAATTGCATGAGTCATATAACTCTTAAGCAGAACACTACTGAGTAAGGCTTAATTCTTCTTTTCCTACAAATAGTTCATGGAAAGAAAAATACTCTCAATTATACTTTTAAAGTTTATTTCAAAATATGTTAGAATATCGAGTGATATGTACAAAATTTAAACACATATTCAAACTTTGGTTTAATTTGTACCACAAAAATTCTAGGGAGAAATCCGTAACATTTGGCGTTTCAAATGCCGGCGGTCACGCACCCAATTAGTGGCCAAAGAATAGTCGCAGTGCACAGTGGGCTGAAAACAGAATTTACACGGGCAAAGAT
>NNCF01125999.1:86087-96829 GCA_002313205.1 Laupala kohalensis
ATATATACTCTCTTATGTTACGAACGAATAGGCATTCGTCGCACACATAGGAGAGGATATGTGGGGACTCGTATGTTTCAACGAGCTAAAGAGATTAAGGATGAGAAGCGATTTTTGTATAACACGTCTCAGATTCATAAATACACATTTATTACATTTAAACAAAGTATACATACAATTTCCTTAAATTACAAAAGCAGAATTACATAAATTGTCTCCTGAATTTGCAAAGTTGAAGTTGGTTGTTGTGAGCAACCAACACTCCGAGACAAATATATAAGATTCATCCATAAAAGGTTGTTAAGTCTTTCATAATTTACTTAATCGAATTTTTAGGTATTTAAGAGTAACATAATCATAATTAATATTATAATGTACTTTTCAATTTAAAAAGCTTATTTCTTAGGAGACCAATCATGTCAATGCTAAAGAGAACTCTCCTTGATGATTGATTAAAAAATTAGAAAAACCCACCCACCTGTTATATGTGTAATGTCTTGGTGTAATGTCTTGGTGCAGAAGCTCCGAGGAGAGACGTGTCTGCTTCGATGGGAGTCAGTGAACTGAAGTCGTCAATAGAGAGGAGACCTCGTCTTAAATAGCGCTCTTCTCTTCTCTTTGGGTTGACGGTGTGTGATTCCCCTTTGCAGAGTGCGATGTTTTGGCCTCCAGCGAATCAGCAGGGAATAAGTCTTCGGCTTATCTTCTCTTTTCTGCGAAGCGATCTACTTTCTGCGAGGGCCATCTATGAATCCCCCACGAATTGCGGTACCGGAGTATCAGTCATTTTTACAAATTACAGTATAACCAGCTTACAACCCGCGGTAATGTTCGCGTACAGTTTTTTATTCGGTAACAAATGTTCCTCTTTAAATTTTCAATTTAGGTCCTTATGCAGCGTTTACTGTGTCCAATCCTTTTTCACACCAAAATACCTCACAAACATAACATATACGGTTTTCCTTGTCGTTAGTCATTGTTTTTGTCAATTTTTCGCAAATTTTATTTCGATTTTCGTAGACATACTTAAACGACTTAATTGCCAATTTTGCGAATACAGTACTTTTAATCTTAAACATATTAGCTTACACAAACTTCCTTAAAGTTTCGACCCGGTTTAGGTGTATCTTAATAAACGAGACCTTAATGCACTTTTTTCTGATGTCATTGGTTCACCGTCTCTATTGAAGGTGAAAGTACTATAAAATAAGTATGGAGGTGACCCCCATTATACATAAAAGGTTATTAAATATTCATTTATTATTTATCTTCGTTATTAAAATGATTTCTTGGTAATTGTATAAAATGAAGCAAATAAACCTTCAGAATCCACAAAATATGTTAATATTGAAAGTAGTATGAATATGAAATAAGCAAAGAATAGTATTTTGAGAAACTCAAGTGCGCCCGGAGGCCCATTTCAGGGGGAAGAAGTGGACGAGGAAATGTGAGAAAATAGACTTTAAAGATATAGAAGTGAAGAATGAAGAAAATAAACTAATAATTCTTTTCAAACTTCTGAATTAGCAATATCTTTTCACACAAAACACAGATGGAGTATGTCAATTAGATCGTGAGGTAGGATCTAAGGAATTTTCATACTATTTTTCCGTTTTTTTTTCTTTCTGAATCGGGATATCGAAAATTCTCTTCTTCAGATGTCACGAAAAGAAAGAGAATGTCTAAAAATTTCAACTTCCTGATCTCGATAATTTCAATCTTGATTAATCAGTCAAGGAGAAATCTTCTAGAATAGAATACGATAGGTTAAATTAACGGTGATGTATTACATCTGGGTTTAAAGATACCTCTACGCCGAAGTTCATCCAAGTTAATTCTGTAATAAGCAACTAAGTAGTGACATGCTTCATACTTAACAATTCTCCTTCGATAATACGGTTTGTAGCGCAAATGATTGTTAAGTGCTATTTAGTGAGTCCATTAACTTCAATTTTCTATTTCATTAGNTAGTGAGTCCATTAACTTCAATTTTCTATTTCATTAGAACGCTTATGTCGTAATGCTTATTGACTCTTTCAGATGCAATTTATAGCGAATACGCAATGTAGATAACACGTTAAATTCAGAACGTCTGTCGACTTTAATAAATGATCTCTCGACCTTCAACCTTATTCCATTACCAGTTCATAAGTGTTGAGTTACATGTTTTCATTTTTATACACGAATTTACAGTTTGAAAATGTTTGCTGAATCTGTTTAAACAGGAGTTAGATTCGTTAAAAGCACGAATTTGAATGGGAACTCAATTTATGATAATGTTTTCATTTTGTTTATCGTGTATAATTATGAACAAAAAATTATATATGCAAATTAATTGGGTGACTGTCAGGTGCGCTTCGTGGTCAAAGATATTCGGTGTTTACTCTTAATTAGTCAAAAAGGGCATTGACATTTGCGTCCCAGACCCCTTTCCGGGAGCAGCGGTTGACCCAGAGTGGTCACAATATGAAGATAGATATAATACACAAGATGCATACAATACACAAAGTTACTATTTACAATACGAATTAAACAAAGATATCATTCATTTTAGAGCAAAGTAGTTAGTATTATAATTTAAAAAATATTATGTATTTAAAACTGTTTTAATAAAAGGGGACATTGAATGCCGATACATTTCATGACTGGATCATGAATCTATCATTTGTAGTACACGAACGATATTTTAATATTATTAAAAAAATATAATTAAACAATCCAGTCACATCTTAGTTCTACACGGACAATCAATTAATTCAGTTGCCGTGAGGTGCCACTACTGTAACGGTGGCCGAGAAGAGACCCTTGGACCGCTAGGTGCAACTATCATATCCCGGATAAATTTTCCGCATTTGAATTCACTTTCGCATAGCGCTCCTGCAGGGGAAGTCTGCTCTCCTCTCTTCTCAGTGAGTCCACTAACTTCTATTTTCTGTATCATTAGAATTCTCACGTCAAAATACTAATTGAAACTTCCATATGCAATTTTTAGCGAAACCACAATGTAGATAAAGTAGCAGCTTCAGATCGTCTGTCGATATTTAATCAATGATCTCTCGACCTTGAATATTATTCCATTACCAGTTCATAACTGTTGAGCTACATGTTTTCATTTTTATTCAGTTATTTACCGTAATGGTTAAGTTTTTTCATTGAATCTGGTTAAACAGGAATTGGATTCGTGGAAAGCAGTAATTGAACACTAACATTGAATTTGGATTTAATTTATAAAAAATCTAGTTGATTACTCAGCGTTGCTGGGATTTTTCTCAGACTAATCATCTTGTGCTAAGGAAAATATAAAATCTACATTGTAAGATCAAATTATTTTTCTTAATTGTTTTAAAAACATGTGCATCATACTAATTTTTTAAATTGATAATAATACAAATGTAATACAAAACTTGAGTGTATACACTACAGCATCTCGCGGGAGCCGCGACGGTCGAATTTTCGCTTCCGCTGCATGACGCGAATGCACCATTTCATCCAAATTATTCTTAATTCTAAACTATTCGTCGCAATTTTACGATTTAAAGACTTCGTTAAATGCGCCAAACAAATGATCCATTAAATTTGATGATGACTGATTTTTGCCTTCCTAAATTACTCTGTTAAACTGAAGTATTTTAACACTTCTATTTTTTTTTAGTTTCATCGGTTATTTGGATTAGTTTTTGTAGATAGACAAATGCTGTCGCGGAAGTTTTTGTAGATCGCTATGAGGCAAACAATATTGCTGTTCATAGTTGTCACCTATCTCTAACCATTAGGGCAGCGTAAGCGAATATAACTCTCTCTTCCCGATTGTATCGACTTTTATGGTAAAAAACCATTTCTATCTTTCTTATCACACATTTTTTAAATAAAACTTAGTCTATGTTCAACCTGGACATCTAAACTACCTCCTTGCCAAATTTCAATTGATATATACTTATCATTTTTGGATTGATATCAAATTGTAAAATATACAAAAAAAAAATTCTGCATTTGAATTCAGTTTCGCGTCAGTGCTCCTGGCGGGGAAGTCTGGTTATCTCGTTTCTTCTCGGAAGTGACTTTGTGAGTTCATTGAGACGAAAAAATTCTCTCGGGAGTCCCCGTCGGAGTCATCTGTTTTATCGCAAGACGTTGTCACGGAGATCAAGGTCGAGTTCATCAACAAGGAAAACAAGCCAATGCTTGGCGTCATTGCGTTCACGACGATTTTTTACATTTTTGGAGAAGTAAATTGAAAATAAGAAAACTTAAATCTATTTAATTTAATTACACAATTTTTCAGCAAGGCATTATGTACGAGAAACATGGGAAGTACTTATAAAGTGAACACTTTGTCCTAATGAGTTGATTTCTTTCGTCTAATCAAGGATTGTTTTCAAATTTTATTGATATTGAAATTGTAATTCACTGCTGGTTATACCTTTTCGGGTATCTACATTTTTGTGTAATTGAGAGAAAAAAAAGTGATGTTTTAATCTCAGAAATTTTATCTTAATAAATAAATAGGATTTTTAAACACTTTACTCAGAATAATCTATAGTTCGATAATAACTTGTACATGTAATTTTTTGCGTAAAATTACAAATATATTGACATTCTATTAGTATTATAACTCGCAGGTAACTTTTTGTCTTATCTAGGAACTTATGCTGAATTTTATTTTGAATCCGCCTCTGCCTTAGGGCCCTTGATCGGAATTGATGGGATGGTCCCTTGCTTGCTTCCGGAGAGTAAATTAGTTTATTGTCCTCCACGTGGTCATACGCAGTTTGTACTGCTTTTTTTTCAAAAAAAGAAAATTTAAATTTAAAATTTACATACCATTTTGTCATAGAAAGAAGCAAAGAATGAGATGAAAATATGTTTTTACCTTTATTGTTAAATAATTTGCAATGAAAATTCTTAATAAATTTGAGTGTAATTTAATATCATAAAATTTGTTTTGGGACCCTTAAGAATTTAATGCTCAGGGACACTCTCGAATATGACCGCGTGTACAACGGCCGAGATAATTGTTTAAATTAGTAGTTTGTAATTTGTACATATTCAGAACTGCCGTATGATATTATGATAAATTTAATAAGTCAAATTCTCGTCAGTTTATCATTTAGCGTATTGTATTAAAGTATATTTAAGTTCTATTGTGTCCAAAAGAAAATGATGCGATCCAAACACATAATAATACGTAAATAACAAGCCGTTAATCATGCCAATTATTGGCAAAAACTTCTTCGTGGGTGCAATAACTGATACCATCTCTCTGCAACACTCTAGTTTAAGAAGGCTAACGATACTTTTAAAAATGTAATTAATTATCAGCATAGTTTTTTTTACCGAAATTGTGAACGTTTATGTTGTGGTTGTAAAAGTTCAGATTTGTAACTGTTATCAAAATACTTTTAACATGACATTTATTTATCTTCATATAAACAACAATTCGCCATAATCCATCAAATTCACGGATAAAATTTCTTTGGTCAGGTTTCGCCTCAATATACTCCACTGTACGGCGTCACGAAGCGGTGTTGAAAAGCGGCGCTCACTTGCCCCGTGCATGCTCAGCTGTAGCAAATCCCAAGCATCCTTCAGAACTGCATCCTCCCATCTGTTTTTAGGTTTTCCCTTCGGTCTCTTCTTATGTAATCTTTCTGAGAGTGCTTTCTTTGGTATTCTATGATCAGACCTTCTTTGTACATATCCAGTCCATCTTAGTCTTTGAAATTGTATGTATTCAACTATATTATATTCCTTAATTCACTATTGAATCTTATCCGCCAAATTTCCCCTTCTTGTATTGACCCGAATATCTTCTTTCAAATACCAATAACTTTTTTTTTGAGTTTATAAGTGTTTCATAGATCTTTATTTTGCTTCTTCGACCAAGTACTTCATTTCTTAATAGTGTCTGCAGAGCAAAGTAGGCTTGGTTTGCAAGAAACACACTCTTCTTAATCTCAACTGCTTCATTATTATTATTGGTGACCTCTGTACCTAAGTATTTGAGCAAAGAGACTGCCTCTATATTTATGTCACTGATGGAATATTATTCAAATTTATGGCTGTTTCGTGTCAGTATTGTAGCTTTTGTATTATTTATATTTACTTCTAGACCCATTCCCTTCACTGCTGCCTCCAATTTCATGTACTGCTCATTGACATCTTTTCAGCTTCTGCTTAGTATGCATAGATCATATGCATATCCTATAATTTGAGTCATTCTATTAATGATACTTCTTGCTGGATCAATATCCAATTGCCTAATGACGTTTTTTAGAGCCAAATTGAAAAGCATCGTAGCTAAGCTATCTCCTTGTTTCAAACCATTACGTATGGGGAAGGAGTCCGTGACCACTGGCTGCACTCTTACTAACCCTGTTGTGTCCTGCATCGTTAGTTTGGTCAGCCTTATGAACTCATCTGAAATTTTGAAATATTTGATAATTAATTTAAATTGTTTTTATATTCATTCTGAGAGGACGTTATATTCATTTTTTCTGCACCCAGAGCCTCAACAAACCTTAATTCATCTCTCTGTGGCTCAAGTTTCTTTTGTGAAAACCACCTCTGGAAAGACCTGCATTTACATGGTGATTGTTTTTTGTGGAAGTTACACATCCACATCCACATTATTTTTTGTTTAATAAGGAAACGTGAAACAGCAAACAATTAAATTTGAGATTTGTTTAAAAAAAAAAAACTATAACGATACTTTAATATTTTTTAGTGTTGGAGTGATTCACTGTAGTGCTCTTACACAGAACAAGAAGTGTTAGTTATAATTCTAGGTGACATTAAATAATGAGGATTCCTTTCATACTTCTTTCACACCATTGCTATAGAACTTTTCATACTAGCTGATTAAATTACAAAATTACTTTCATACATGCTGTTATTGTATCTTATTATTCATTATACTTAATTCTTATCAGTAGACTACTTGTATATTATCCCTAAAACTCCATCCTGTAGCAGATTCTCCACAGCTCTCCTTCGGGCAGAGGCAGATTTATTATAAAGATATTCTAAGCACGGGTCTAACAGGTGACAGCATTTCAAGATGGCAATGTCATTAATACTGCTGTTGTTATTAATATCAAGTTCACAGCAATTTTCATTGTTGGCCACATTTTAGGAATAATCAATTGATAACAGTAGGTACTTGTTAAGTAACTCTGTAAAATAAATTACTAAAAATAAAATTTCAGAAAAATTATTTATTTATTTTGTTCCAGGGAAATTTATTCCAGTTTCTTGATTTTAGTGCCAATCTGCATATCCTTTTCCTTAACATTAGCTGCATAGACCACTTTCAAAAAATGGTCTTAATATGGAAATATTCATAACATTTGGGTGATGGTTGTTGAGTTTGACAGATAATATAAAGGACATTTGTTTTTTAAAGAAATACATATTCCTTAGGTTATCCATCAATTATTTTATTTCACTTGCATTTTATGCAAAAGACAAAAACTAATATTTTAAGAATATTGACAAAAGAACATTAAATTTATCGTTGATATTTTAACACTATTCATGTCATTCCACATTTTCTGATGCAAATTTATTGTAAAAATGGATATCATTAAACAATCTACAAAAGATCCAGAAGGTTTTCAGTTGTTTTAATTTATCTTCAATAATAATTTTTTGAGGTCACTGTATCCCCTATCAAATACTTTAGAAGAATAAGAGTTTTCTCCTAATGAAAATAATCATATCTAATAATGTTTGTGATGAACTGGAGAAAATAAGTAACATTATTAATCAGTCACAAAAAATGAGAATGAAATAATTGAACCGATGGGAGAAAGTATGGAATCAGATATCACTGAGGAAATCAATATTGAAATCACGACATATAACAAGAGATTCAGTATAATTTTGCTATTAGAGGTGTTAAAGCAATTTTAAAAAAATTCAAGATCTGCTTAAGGTGGTCCATAAATATACAAAGCAATGCAATAGATAAATGGAATATAAAATTTATATGAAAGTGATTCGTAGAACTAACATTTGAAACTAAATTATGTGACCATCATTTCTACAAAATTTTCCTTCCGAAGAGCTCAAATTTATATTAATAAAAACATGATATCATCATTCATCTAGTCACAAAATATACATTTATTCAATCACTTTTTCATTCCCAGCTTATTTGGAGCATCTAACTATCAGAATGACTTTTTTGTTTCAAAACAAACAAATAAGAGAAAATTCAGAGAATATAACTCCAAATTATTACTATATTTATTGAAGAAAAACAAAAAAAATTTGAATGGCTATAACTATACTACTACATTTTCTCTTCAGAGGAAAATTTACATTGCTGTGCCAATCATTATTTCACTCTTATCCATCCAGTTTAAATATAGAGCAAGTGTAATCTCTTTTCCTCATTCTAAAGCTCGGACAGAGATGAATTTTATTCTTTAATCCGTGTATTATACTCTTTTACATCAGTTGCAACGGTGGCATGAGCAATGCATCAAGTCTTAGAACTTCTGTACCTGGGTATCTGTACCTTCCACAGGAGATGTTTTTACATGCAAGAAGACCCACCAGAGAAGACAATTTAATCAGGAGAAACTCTTTGGGAAAGTACTTCAAAATATACTAAAAGTAACAAATTTTAATTGTTTTAATAGACTAATAATCTTTATTGGCTTGCTTGAAAATACATCAATACAAATTTTACTGGTCATTGAACTTGAAAGTTTTAATTTCTATGCCACGTATTAAGAAAATAAACTTCTTTTTCACTCAGAAGTGGGTCAATACAGAACACCTTCTGCTGAATATCACACTCGGAGCAACTTGCACACCATGTATCAAGTGTAGATGAAAACAAATTGTTGTTTATTACTCCATATCTATACTTCACTAAACGATACTCTTCAATATCTCAGAACTGTCTGAGAGGAGCCAACAACACAATACTAATAGTGACCTCCACAAAAAAGAAATATATTCAGTATGTGAAGTGTAATAATAAAATTACCATAATAATAATTTTTTTTAAAAGAAACAAATTAAATATTGTTTACAATTATATTGAATAAGATATACCACAAATGGTGATATTTCTTACATTATATCACTTTATCTACTCATTTTCTTAATGTGAGATATGCATGAAGCAATGAAAAGAACAGACTTTACATGAATATAAAATAAATGGTAATCATATTAGTATAACATATTCATATCTTTCATATAAGTATTACACTACAAGTAAATCATATCAGAGAAGTATTAACAAAAATTATAGACTGCAAGCGTAATACTGGCAAAATGTGCCATATTTTCACATTAGTATTGAAGTTAAAGTAAGAGTTTAAAAAACAAACAGAGCTTTTGCATCTAACAATCACCAGCAATTCACAGCCACATTTACATAAAAGTAAAGTGATATAAACATGCATGTTAAACAGAAAAAAAAAAAAGAAAAGAGAAAAGGATGGAGAACTATCTTCCGACACAAATTAAATAAAATGAAAGAAATTACAAATTCTGAAAATATTTTCAAAAAGAAACTCCTCCATTTATATCCCTATTGATAATTTAATACCAAAGTTTTTCAATTATACCTAAAATTTAGAAATTTTGTCTCTGGCTTTGTTAGCATGTGCTGAATGCCTCAGTATATTTAGACTCAGTAATGATATTATAATACATGAATGACTAGATACTTCACAACTGTTCTTTCAAGCATGCACAAAAGAACTTGCAAAATATGATTCACAATTTGTTTCACATCAAATGTCACAACTTGATTACATAGACAACGCACGTTTCCAGTACAGGCATAATTATTGCAATCACAGTGAGACTGAAGAAATCCAAATAATTTGTTTTAAAAAATCCTGGTTTATTTCACAAGGAGTTAAAAGGTGAACATGGTATGATCCAGACACTTTAAGATAATGCTCCATCCCATTAGGATTCATGCACATTTGAAAAGGTAGAGTTCCTACATTTCTCTGTCCAGCTTTCCTGGGAAAGAACTTCCATTTTCATATTTCATGTCTTGCTCTCTTCCAAACTAGGGCGAATGAATGACTGATACTCCATTTTCTGGAATCAAGAGACAAAATTATAATTATTAACATTTTACAAAGAACACACAAACCATTCAGAGCATTCTTAATCACCAAATAAAAATGTTAAACAACACTAAAATAAAGCTAACACAATAAACAAGAATTATATATATGTGGGATCCACCCACCCAATATTTGTCTCTGACTGGGTAAGGAACCTTCTCTATTGGTTCTGAGGATGTACACTGATGTACACAAACATACCATTGTAAACAAATATGGTTGTTTACACACTTGCTACCATTCCCCTCCAAGGAATGGTCTACAATAGAATATATTTACTTAGTTGTCCAGAAAATTATTAATCTAGATCTTTGAAAACTACTTGGGATCAGCAAGCGGCATCAGTTACGAGTCTAACTTAAATGCACCACCACTAGCTGGTTGTCATAAAATTAGTTAGCTTGTACGATACGGTCAAGACCACGCACAACCCCATATGTGAAAGGTTAATGTAACAACCATAGGGAATGAAGCTAATATCACAGAGAAATATTTACGAATAGTCTTACTTTACGTGTATTCGGAATTTGAAGTGAATAAAATTCATCATGTCACTATTATGCAACAAGTTTGAGTTATATTAGCAATCCCACAACACACACGAAAGACGTGCTTAAAACGAATAATCACACACACAAT
>NNCF01126000.1:0-13316 GCA_002313205.1 Laupala kohalensis
TATATATATATATATATATATATATAAATTAATAAAAAGTTATTTACAATATATACAATTGCCTTATCGTTCATACCAATTTGGGGGAGTCCACTCTTCATACATGCCCTCTTGAAGTCCAGAGTACCACTTACTACCTTTTTCCAATCTACCACCAATTTTCTAACAAATTCATGTATTACTTCTGTAATACTTCAATAACAATACTTCTGCTAATAATTCGAACTTATTCCAGCGCACCGGGGGTAACCTAATGTTATGAGCCATTGCAGAAATACAACGCAACATTTTTGCGGTTCGGCCAAATTATTTCTTTCGTCGCGCGTTTCGTTAACGAAAGTTATCTTCTTCACTGGGCTATACAAAACATTCGATATCATATCAATAACTAATAATACTTGAAACTTGTAAATATTCATCGAAGTAGTTATTAATAAGTAATTCATTCTACTGATTTTTTTATATTGTATTAGAACAATTATTTTTGTGATTTTAAAACTCGATAATTAATTTAGACTGTCGTTTGACTCCTTCTTTGACGCATTGTCTTCATTCACGTGATGCAGCTACCATTTCCGTTAGAACAGTATTGTTTCACAGTTTTAGGCGAATTATTCTTGAAAATGCCCCGTAAGGTATGAAAATCTTAACATTATCGCTTTGTTCCTATTTCCATTTGCTACGTTTTAGTAGGTTTTTTTCGGTACTTTTGCCAGAATATCAAAAAAACATAAGCCCGCGAAGGTTTCTCCATTGATGCCCATAGTAATTTACAGTGAGATAATTCAAAATTTCACGCCGTAAGGGTATGAAAATTCATCGCCACTGGATAGAGAATGGTTCCAACTATCGTTTAAAACATTTTGGGGGATAATTAAACCTAGTCGCTCTGACGCACATAATTCCTTAACTGCGAGAGTTTTTGTTGGTTATGTTGTTCATTATTGATCATCACATTTTCCGGTTGCTTGGCATTCTTGAGGTAGAAATCAATGCAGGCTTTTGAGACTGATTGATGCCATGTGACTTACGGTATCTTTCGATTGCAAGTTGCAACTTTTCCAATGTGCCCAGAGACATTCAACTCTGCTACCTCTTCCCTCTATGTAGTGAATACACGTAGACACAATTCTGAAATGTACACTTTTCTTTACAAAACTAAAGTTTCTGTGATTTCAACTACCGACAATAATTGATCAATAGTCAAGAATCAATATCGTTGGCGGAACCCTTCCTCAGAACAAATTCCTTAGATTGTTCCAGTGACAACTTTTCAATTTTTTTGAGATTATATTCAAAATGAGATTTGCTGACTAGTGTCAACAAACGGAAAAATGTTTAATACAAAACTTACGTATTTTTGCCCATTAAATCCGAATCTTTAATGAAAAATGGGTATTCTTATCTAAGATTTGAAAGTGTCGCCTCAAAAAGGGGACAGGTGGTCCGGATTTAGCACAAGTGAAAATATTCCCTTTCAAATATTAACGTTGTATATGAAAATTTATTTTCTTCGATACTTAGTTTTTAATATATTTTTATGTCATTACTTAAACCATCCTGTATTCAAGGTTTTTCTTCACTGCGTCGATATGAATGTTTTTCATTCCAGGGTTTATTCTGACTTGACGTAAATGCCAACTGAACAAGAAATTGTCCATTGTTCCAGTTTTTTATGTTTTTGCGATACACTAAAATATGATGGGTTATACAGCAAAACCATCACCAGATTTGTGTTCAGCAAATCAAAATACATAAGGGATACGCAATGGGGTCCCAGAAGCAGACTAGTATATTTTTGTGTGTCTGAGTCAAAAATATCTATGTTTATTTAATCAATTCACTTGGATAATTATGTGATGTATTGAAAAAAACCACAATAAATTCTTCGTGGCCTTGTTGTCATGAAAAGGCAGTTTTCACAAGCGGCATTGGTGTACCGGAAGAAAGCAATAATATCTTATAATAGTTTACAATTCTTTTCACGAAAGAGAAGGACATTCTGTTTATTAACTCACAACATCCGAGTACCTACTGGTGAAGGAGTGTTTGGAACGTCAACTGCCAGGTAAAAATTGCGACGGACCGGTACTCGAACCCGGGAACGTCTGCTCTGGCCGCAGGTGTGCTATCCACTGCACCACCCGCCTGGACTCCCAAGTCCTGATGCAACATTATGTTTACTTCGCACGAATCGTTCTATTGATGGAATACGAAAGTGCTGCGTCTGAAATAGACTGTACCGAAGGGGAACCAATCTATTTCGCGAGAGGATACTATTCCACGGCGCGGTCTTTCAAATCCATTTTCAACCATATTACTGAAGGTACGTTTACACCTATATACGTGTATGAGCGACTTGTCTGAGATACATGTCAATTTCTATGGCAATATGGTTACTCTTTGACGTGTCGCGCGACAGCGCCTCAGACAAATCCTCATACATTTTGTTTGAGCTTAATTCAGGATATATGTGTATATGCCCATTCAAGTCGGAAACGCGTTTGCGCATGCGCGGAACCCACGGACAGTATGCGCTCCGCCATGTTTGTTTACATTCTAGCTGTGCTTTCGTAGGTCGTCATACGTATTTCATGTAATCCATTGATTCCTGAAATCTTAAGTGTTGTGTAGTGCATATTATATCAATTGGTTAAGTTTAGATTAGTTTATTTCTTTAGTAGATTAATGGATCAGTTTGTGTTCTTCCCTCACGATACACCACGAATTCCCAGATACAAATCGCGAAGTGTGAACGCTGCCGTATTCATAGATGAGATAGAAGTGTCTGAGCTCATACAAATCGCAAAATATTGAAAGCTTGCGTATACATATATCTCACACGAGTCGCTCGTACGTGTATATAAATGTAAACGTACCTTAACACGTGAAGTTGCGAAGCCACTGCGATATTTTACTGAAATGGAAAGTTTTCCGAGACGAATGCTTGGCAGCTACTCACGTGCTGGGTGACGACGCTGATGCGCGCTCCTTGCAGACTGTCGCGCCGGTCGTAGAGGGCGCGCGTAGACGGACGCAAGGCGCCGCGGGAGAAGCGGCCCCATACTGCCTCGCGCAGAGGCTGCCCCGGGGCCACACGCCACACCTGCGGAGCGATGCTTCGTTATGTTTCTTTGCTTCCAGAAAATTTAATATGAACGGAAATGCACTGTGTTCGTTAGTTTATTTTGTATTAGTCGCAGTAAATTACTTTATTGTCCTCAACGTGGTCATACGCAGTTTGTAACAGCTCTCTTGACTTATTTATTTATTTATCCGGGGAACTTCCTCTGAATTTAATCATTTCCGGGAGCTTCCCGTAAAGTACTTACGAGTAAGTATAACGCATTGCATAACCTTCGCTTTTCGTTTTAATTTCTTATTATTACAATCGTTTCTTAAAAGGTGTTTACGTTATCGAAAGGTGTATCTCATTGATGCTGTATCATTTATGCTATTTATTTATGTTAATATAAGTTCGTGTTTAAAAGGTATTTTGAGTATTACAAATGAACAAGCGAGATTAATTATTCTGACAAATAAACAAACGAATTGTAATTCTAAAAAGTAATTAAAAAATATCAATTAAAACACCCCATTTTAAAAACAAGCTTTTTTAAGCGATGTGCTAGAGCGAATAAAATTAGTTTGTGTGTTCATGTAAGTAATGCGATGTCGAATGCTAATATCTCCACACACATTTCTTATTAGAAGATCCTAATAAAAATAAACATTCTAACAATCTTTATCGATGAAAAGAATTTAATATTTTATGTTGAATTATTTGTTTTCAAACAGCTTGATGCGCGAATCGTAAATAAAATACATCCTTCGGCAAGTACTTCGTTACCAACTTGCACCAAAAAGACTTTCACACCACTGACGGTCTTAGTTGTAATCATGTTGCCTTTGTGAATGGTTGTAGGCAAGGTGATCTTTATTCACCTGCTATGATGTTTATAATGGATTGAAATTTAAAGGATATTAATTTGAATGAAATAATTAGAACTGTATGAAATGCATAGGCCCCTTATGGTGATGCCAAGAGTGTCGAAACGTTGACCATGCAACAATGAAAAATTTAATAAAGTGTTTCTTCCGGACTTTTATTTGGTTTTTGTTTAGTATGAATCGAGTCTGAATAACTTTCAACATATAGTGATTGTGTATAATAATATTCGCATATTTAGTGTCCTCTAAAAATATTTCAAGACAATCAGTGTTAGATCTAAGTGAATATATCATGATGTACTACGTTTTTTGTCCTCAAGATATTTCATTATTAAAGAAGTTATTGGAATATTGAGGTGCTCCCATTATATTAATGTCTCATTTTCCATCATTTTTTATTATCACGTTCACCCATATAATAAAATATTTGAATAGATAAATCATTTTTACGCTGCATAGCCATTTAATTCATGTAAATTAGTCGCTGGAAATAAACTTCCGGTCGTCGGCAACTCATTGAAAGACCTTCTCCGCTCGAGTAGGGCCACATTTAGTATTCCTGAACTACAATTCGTGAAAACAAATCTGGTTGAGTATTTTTCTAGGTCAAAAAAACATTATTTGAGTGGAAAGGCCGATCGAGGGCACCAGAAATCAGTAAGTTCTCCCCTCAACGTAACATATCATTTGAGCCTTTGGCTGTCGTGAAGAGTCATGATATGTTTGAGTAGATTATTGATTCGGAAATGGTGTAGCAAGCATTGTCTCCGTCCGAGAGTGACGTACCTACAGTGACATGTCTGTGGAAATGGAGGAACAAAATTCATCATAGCTGCCCGAGCAAGTAAAAAGCAAAATACCGACTTCTTATTTATTCGTTTTGCGCTTTTTGGCAAAAGGAGGTTGAGGCCATGAGGTCTACTCTTCCATTTAATCGTTGGACTTGTGTAAGGGAATTGGGAACGAGAGTTCTTGGGTTGCGGGGAATTTGTAATACCGAACAGACATTTGTTTGGAGAAGATGAGGGAAACCCCTACTGAAAACCTCACCTAGTGCGGCCAAACAGGGTTTGAACCTACGTTCTACCGCTCAGCGGGACCGTGGAAGCGAAGACGCTTTCACTGTACCACCGCTGTCGGTATAAACCACAGGTTCAATAGGGAAAATGACAACCTTGTAATCAGCTGATGTTTTATGAGGTTATTGTCTGAGCAAAGTGTGTATTTTGCTTTCCACATGCCGTCTCTTCACTTGTGCATTGGAATAACCGTAGCACCTCGGTGATCTCCGTCACTTGGCGATACTGCTTGGCCACGAGGATCTCCGAGTCGTAGGGCAGCGCCACGTCGGTCACCAGCGCCGCGACGGAGCTCTGAAGCGCGAACACCAGCCACATGGCGTCCAGCGCGGGCCCACTTCGCGTCCCCTCGAACACCTGCAACGTAGCGAATTGAAAGAGAGCTTTCGAGAAACTCTGTGAAACTACTCGAGACGTGGAAATAGAATAGGGTCTAATTGTAAAAGCGAAAAACTTTCTTCTTTGCAACTCCCATGCTGTGGTAATTGGTTAAGTGGTTCCTGTTAATACTTTAATTGCTATGGCGAATTTAAGACAGCGTTAGCGCGAGGCTGACATATATCCAACAGTTGAGGAAATCGATATATTTCAAAAGTTTACTGTAATGCGTGGCAAAATTAGGCGTGGCACATACACAATGTTGGTATTTGCTGCAGTTTTCGGAAATAACACGCGGCACATACAACTTTCTCCATATTTTTATTATTTGCTATTCTCAAAAGACACCCTTATGGGCGTCCCGTGGCTACGTACTCGCCTTCTACTTCCGGTGAAGGTTTCCTCGTAGCACTCCCGTTTCCCCCGTCATTCATTCCATCACAACATTCACTCATCATCATTTCACCTTCATGTCGTTCATAGATCACCCGCCTCGGGGGAGGGGGGTGCGACAGGAAGGGCATCCGGCACCCCGGTAATTCCCCTGCCACATTAAAGAGAGAGGCACTATACCCTCCTCCATCTCCGACCCCTAATAGATTAGGTAAAAGGAGTAAGGAAATACATACATACAACAAGGCATCTTTCATTCGGATAAAATGTGATTTGTTTTGACCTGCTTCAAGAAGCGCGCGTTGGCGTCGTCGGAGGCCATGAGCAGTCGCAACTCGCGCCCCACGCAGCCACTGGAGATCGAAGAGACGCTGCGGGCGAACGGCTGCAGGGCGACGGCGATCCCTGCCCACGACAGGCGGCGACGCAGCTCCGACGTCGCTGCCGCCCCCAACAACCCTGCCACAGGCAGAGAGCGACGACTAGACGTTTCATAAATATACTCAAATTGTCGAGAGTTTGAGCACTAAAAATACAAAGATGGTGGACTCGAGTGGTGTTTCAGGGCAGCCACCACCAATATTTTAGAACAAAAACCTCACACTCGTTAAGACTGTGATTGTCGTTTGAAATTAAAATCATCGTTTGGAAGCACTTACCCTACCTTACGGGTGTACCAACGCTATGAAAATAACAGAGAGACTGTCGCAAAATGAATTTCGTTGAAAGTAGATTGATAAATTAAGATTTCTTGGATAATTTACGCAATGTAGTTCATAGAAAGGAGTGTTAATTTTTGGTTGCACTACAAAGGTTAGAAAATAGTATTTTAAGGACAGACTCTCCTAGAGTTATTTCGTCAAGTTTGGTGGCAGTGAATACAACGTATAAGAAGAAAATATCACTAAATCGAGTAGTATACGACATAGGGAAAATCAATTGAGTAAGTTGGCAGTTCTCCGAAATTTGATACCTTTTCAGTGGGCAGCTAGACTATACATCTAGTCTAACATACATCTTAAAAATATGGTGGCCACGCATTATTTCCTATTCAGATCTCTGGGAAGAAACGGGACAGATGGATATCTATAGAGAAATCTGCAAGCGGAAATTCGAACACTTAGAAAAGATGATGAAAAGTGCCTTGTTGTGGAACCCTCAAGGATTCAGAAAACGGGGACGGTCGAAAACGAGGTGCAGAAGATCTATTTTGAAAAAGTTGAATGCGAGCGATGGACGACCTTGTGATTACTTATCACTATTCATGAATCAAAGCGTGAAAAAACTATTGATTCGAATACACGGTGGTCACACACATCATTTGGAAGAGACAATGGACTTTATTACTATTATTATTATTTTCCTTTTCTTTTTCACATTTTAACAGAATGGCTGATTGTAATGTACAGGCAATCTGCCATGTACCTTACAGTACTACTCTTATGATTTCTGTATTGTTCAAGAAAACGGACTTAGGTATCCTTGGCACTATTCCAGTTGCAGATATCACAAGAGGAACAATTCTGACGGTCTGCTGATGAAATAACTCCTTCAATTCTTGAGTCAATGGTGCATTGATTTATTATTATTATTATTATGATGACTTTTTGCACTTCTCAGCCAGCTGGCTGGGAAACATTCACCTATCCCTGTTGTCAGTGGGATTAGGCTCTGAGGGGGGGAAGGACGGAGATAGTCCCTATTCATTGAGGGTTTTTCTGATAGTGTGGCAGGTATGATCTTCATTGTCTTTAATTAATCTTCTTCGGTCCTTTGTAATTATGATTCGAGGACTCTCTCAACTTCTTTCCTGCCACGGTGTGAATTATTACCCCGAGCGCTGGTCGTGTAAACAGGACGAGGCACTTCAGCGATCGATTTGCGTCGTCGGAAAGCAAACGTCTCACTTCAATTCTCCGAACAGATTGTTCCTCTTGAATTTCCATACAAGCTCATTTCTTCGAAACTGTTTTGTTATTAAGTCGCGAGAAATGTTTTTGGTTTCACTGATTTTTTTTCGTTTTCATTATTTTTTAACTCAGTTTCTCGACCAGGCGGCCATTTCCTGAGATTTCTTTTATTTTCTCTTTTTTATTCCTGTTTTCTTCAAATGTTGGTTACATCATCATCATAGAAGTCCTCTTCTCATATTGTCCGTTTTTCGCTTTACAAGGTATCTCGCATTTCTGCCTCCTCTTTTGCACAAGTAGAGGTGTTCCCATCCCGGAGGTTGGAAACTTCACTATCTAGCGAATATTTCTTTTCGAATCTATTTTTTTTTTTTGAATCCGCCTCTGCCTTAAGGTCCTTGATCGGAATTGATGGGATGGTCCCTTGCTTGCTTCCGAAGAGTAAATTAGTTTATTGTCCTCCACGTGGTCATACGCAGTTTGTACTGTTTTTGACAATAAATTTATTATTATTATTATTATTATTATTATTATTATTATTATTATTAGAATCTGCATCGTTTTGAGTTCTATACATATCGAAGTTTATGAGAAATTCCTTCGTTTTAATGAATTCACTCCAGTCATTTAAGACGTATATTCCCTCTTTCTTTAACGTACTATTCCACTGTCCTCCTCCTCCTTCTACGTATTCACATTCGTGTAAAACATCATGCACTGTATCTTTGTCTTTTCTTGTACAAATACATGTTTCCTCATCTGTAAGCCCACTTTTGTAACAATATTCCTTAAAATCCCGTGTCCGGGTCAAAACCTGTAACATATGGGGTTGGTATAAACCATTTCGGTTCTTTAGGTAGAATACACATTGTTGATGAACGTTCGTCTTCCCTCCGTTGCATTTCGCCATCTTGTGCCCCAGCAATCGCTTAGCGCTTTTCCAATTCGTCCTTTCTATCCTTTATCTGTCATTGTAATCCGTTTGTCATCTATTCCCTCTCCTTGTCTTATTTTGCATCTTACAAAGTGTTTATCTAGTTGTATATCTATACGGAGTAGTCATAATAATACCAACATTGCTTTGGTTGACACACTGTGATACATTCCTCATCATTTTAACGACCCATATAGTTGAATGCTACTTATTCTTCTTTCTGTGTGTTTTTTCTTGATTTCACTGTTATATAAGGAATGCAACGCGAAGGGTGAAAAAAATGTTTCGAGAATTTTACAACTTTCTTCACTCGCTTAGTGTTATTCCACTCACTGGTATTTTTTTTGTTGCACAAACATTGAAGTACATTGAGTATTACTTTCTGATTGCCGGGCTTCGCTCCCCAATGGATTTTTCCTCTTATGTCGACTCAGCCTGCTGCAAAGTGACTCTCCCGGGGTCAATCTCGGGATGAAGTATGAATGAACCCGTTTGAAGTATGATGTCATGGTTTGTAAATAACATATTGTAATATTGTTTCGATGCACACTCTCAACCGACATAAATTTTATTGAACTGAATGAACTGGAAGAGCGCGGAATCGCAGACCTGAGTGAAGCTCAGGCGGAAGAACTGTCGTTTGTCCATAAGGCCCGTGCACCAACCTCAGACAATAAATGTTTCTTTACGCAGATTACATAATATCATTTATTATTTTCGTATTTATCTCGAATTTTTACTCATTTTAATGGCAAGGATTTAATTTGAAAGTAACGAAGAGAATCCAGCACGTATTTACAAACAATTCCTTTTATAAGAGTTAAATCCCCCACAGCCCTTTGGTGCCTTGGATCGCTCAGCCTAAAGTTAGCTGTGATAGCGCACGCGTTGGCTGTCTAGGGAACAGACAGCACCATTAGCTGCCTTCAAAGAGTTTTCGTTTGATCGAGACCGTTTTTCTATCACTGCGGAAGCTATCAGGGAGGAAGAAAGTTACATGAACAGCTATAGCTTTTGAGTTTTGCGTGCAACAGCTCTTTGTATATTTTCTTTAATATGTTTTTTTAGATTTTAGAGATGAGTACTGTTTTAGGTATAATCATGGTACTACGGCGTCAAATCTAAGAAAGCGCAAAACAAGACGATAAAAATCTAAACCATGTTACTGGGTTGTAGTAGCCCAGTGGTTAGCCATCTCGCCTGGAGAAGGAAATTACCGTGGATCGAATACTGGCGTTGAAAAAGGAACGTCGTGGAAAGAAATGTGCGCTTTGCAAAGAAACGTAAGGCAATCGAGTTGTAATAAAAACGATCATCGACAAGACAGTCGTAAGGGAAAAACCGCGCAAATGAGTTTCCGATGCCGAATCCACGGTACATTTTAACGGGTTGACGACCGTAAGTTAGTATAACATGCCCCCTTCTCATCTTGTAGATTAGTTACTTAGGCTGTGAGAGCTAATGCTGTAAGTTGTGGTAGAAAGGGACGGAAATTCACATCATAGCAGACGGATGTCAGCTGTGCTTATGAGTTGTCTGTCCGGCTGGCAGCCAATTAGCTACCCACGCGTGATCGTACCACGCAGGTCGCCACTGCTTTTTGAAGATAAAGTTTGTCTATTTAGCAACCGCTAGAATACACGATTTATTTTCCTCCCGCTCCCTTTTGCTACTTTATCTCCCTTCTTCTTCGTGAGTGCTGTCATTAGGGCGCGTAATTACCGCACGCGCCACCGAACCCTTTATTGACGCAGCGCCGGCCACGAGCCGAAGGACAAGCCAATCGAAGACGCCATACATCACTCTCTGTTGTTGTAGGAAATGTAGCTGATTACATGGAGAGATAGGAGTTGGGTGGTAGAAGCCGAGCTAGGTTTACGAGAAAGTTGGCCCACGTGGAGGTGGAGTAAGAGTTATAGATACTAAGGAGGGTTGGCTCTCCAACTCTCATAGCTGTATATAAAGTGGGACATTGAAGTGAAAAACTACAATTTTTTGTCCCCGTTGAGAAATGGAACCCAGTGAGACTAAGTGGCAAGCAAGCATGCTAGTCCCTGAGCTACCAGAGGATTCCACTTGACGCTTTTGTACTGAATTTATCGTTAGCTGGAGAAGTATTTCTTCGAATTACTTTTTTTTTTCTGGCAATATCCAAGAGGGTAGTAGGTATTTGATAAATAGAATTGACGGAGACGGTGGCAAACGAGCCTTCATTCCACTTGCACGTTTCAGCTTATCCCGGAAACTCCACGAAGCTTTTTTCTCCAAAGAGAAATAAAACATCTCTCAGAGAGAAAAACTTTATTTCGTTTCATCCACAATTCTTGTTACTATAAGCAGCTACACATTTTCACTTTGCCAGTGAAATGCGTTTGACTGTTGTGTCCAGTGGCTGATATTTATCATCGAACTTCGTCAGAGGATCCTTCGCTTGGAAAAAAATCCTTCCGCATTCATTGTTTTTCGATTGCTTGCAATGGTGTTTGCTCTCACTTTGTAACTGTGTTTTAAGAGAATTTTTTTATACAAATAAACGCTTCTTCCAGTAAATTGTGGGACATATGACAAGTTTTCGAAACAATAATTATGTGTTGAATTACTTATTAATATTTTAATTATTTATTAATAAAAGCACTCTCACAGTGGAGCGGTAAAGAATTCAAAAGTTGATGAGTTTAATAATAATAATACTAATAATAATAATAATAGTTTATTAATCTGCGAGTGAGCAATGCTCGGTGGCAGATGCCAAACATAATAGACATAATAAGTTTACATTCTTATGCGAACATTACCTTAAATACGAAAATAATTCATATATTATTTAACACTAACATTAAGTTTCTTACTTAACTCAGGAAATAACTTGTAATTACTTGCTATCTTGGAAATTACTGCCGAAAGCTCTTCACTACGGATTAGAAGTGATATCGTTTATTTCGTTTGGAAGAACACAATACAGAAGGATTCCTGAATAACGAAGGGTACCTGAAACACGAGGCCACTGGAGTACCTGGGTCCTTCGACAACCGGTGGCTAAAAGCACCTTTGTCTCATGAAGGGTCGGGTTATATGAGGAAGTCTCAGGAATTTTCATTGACGTCACAGATTTCCCGCGTAAATGGCTTTAGTTGTTTTATGGCTAATTTTAGCAGGGGGGAGGAAATATCTGGAATTTGATGATTGAGTGTGAATGTTGGAATGAAATGAATTGTGAATGTTTTCTAATTTAAGACTTTTCCAGTAATTATTTTCTATTTGGAAATCATTGACTGTGTGGAATGTGTGATGGTTTTCTATAAGATGGGTGGCGAAATGCGAATGTCCGGTGAGGTGTTTTGAAAGCGTGAATGTGGTCCTGTAGTCTTTTACCAAAATTGCAGCCAGTTTGTCCCAAGTACATCGCGTTGCACTCACAGAAAACACAGAAAACAAATTACAACACTTTTCCCCCCTTCATAAAGATACCACGACCCCTCGCATTACCATACATTACATAGGCAATCTTTCTCTAAAGTTAGCAAATTTATTTCAACAACACGGTCTCTACACTTCCTTCCATGCATCTAAGTCCCTGAGAAACGCGCGCTCACATGCGGGGAGTGCAACGCAATGTATGTGGGACAAACTGGATGCAGTTTTTATAAAAGACTACACGACCACATTCACGCTTTCAAACACCTAACCTCACTTCCGCATTTCGCCACTCATCTTATAGAAAACCATCACTCATTCCACACAGTCAATGATTTCCAAATAGAAAATAATTACTGGAAAAGTCTTAAATTAGAAAACATTCACAATTCATTTCATTCCAACATTCACACTCAATCATCAAATTCCAGATATTTCCTCCCCCCTGCTAAAATTAGCCATAAAACAACTAAAGCCATTTACGCGGGAAATCTGTGACGTCAATGAAAATTCCTGAGACTTCCTCATATAACCCGACCCTTCATGAGACAAAGGTGCTTTTAGCCTCCGCTTGCCGAAGGACCCAGGTATGCCAGTTTTTTCATTTCCTGTTATTATTTCATATTATATTGAAAATTATTAACTTTCCAAAGAAGAAAGGGGTAGATTAATTTTAGAATATTTCAATTTTTTATTTCGTCATTTATATTTTCATTTTATATTAAAAAATTATTAACTTTTCGAAGTAGAAGGGGGTAGATTGTTTTTGATGATTATGTTTATTTTGTAATTTAAATTTTGTTAATTTTTTTTGTAGCACTGAAGATGGCCGCCATGCGGTCGAAAAGGTCTTTTGCATTAATAAATAAGGACAGAATGACAAAATCTTTTACTACTTATAATGAACATCAATCTGTCAACATCAGACAAATTCCTCATTTGTTGTTTGTTAGTAATTGTAATAATAATAAATTTATTGTCAAAAAAGCAGTACAAACTGCGTATGACCACGCGGAGGACAATAAACTAATTTACTTTCCGGAAGCAAGCAAGGGACCATCCCATCAATTCCGATCAAGGGCTCTAAGAAAGTGACGGATTCAAAAATTTCTGCAAAAATTCCTAGATAAGATAAAAAGTTAGCTGCGAGTTATAATACTAATAGAATGTCAATATGTTTGTAATTTTACGCAAAAAATTACATGTACAAGTTATTATCGAACTATAGATTATTCTGAGTATAGTGTTTAAAAATCA
>NNCF01126000.1:13364-38777 GCA_002313205.1 Laupala kohalensis
TGAAATAACACTAAAGAATTCACGATTTGTTACAATAAACATGCCCCTAGACAAAGCCTAGAGAACCTGTATAATAAATCCGCCTCTACCCGAAGGAAAACCGGAGCAAATCCCGGGCCAGGATGGGGCCACAGAATTAATGTATACAACGTGCCAAAGTTGAGTACACATAAAACTAAATTAATATGAGCCATAAGACACAATCATGCAAGAAAATGGTTTTTGAAATTTCTATGTTATTTAAAAAGTACTACAGCAATGGCGTGATAAAGCACAAGACGAATTTAACTTTTGTTAAAATCAATAAATTCTTTTACAGTGTAGAAGCACTGGTGCAGGAGGTAGTTTTTAACCGCGGATTTGAAGATATTCAATTTCATAATGTCTTTTATATTCTTGGGCAGGGAATTATATAGAACGATTCCCGAATGATAAGGTCCTTTTTGGCAAAGAGTGGTTGACACTCTAGGGCGATGAATATTACTACTATTGCGAGTATTATGTTCGTGAACGAGAGTGTTTCGTATAAAGCAAGGGTGGCACTTTAGTAATTCGGTCTTAACAAACAATAATATAAATATAAATGCAGGGAAGTGTTAAGATATTTAATTCCTTGAATACATGTTTACAAGAGTTTCGGGGGTGAGATTTACAAATTATCCGAACTATCCTATTCTGAATTCTGAAAGTTTGAATACTCTGACCGGAATTACCCCAGAAGGTAATGCCGTAACGTAAATGGGAGTAAACGTTTGCAAAATATACGCAACGGGAAATACGTGGACTAACTGCGTTAACTAAGATTCGGAATGCGTTACACAATTTGCTTAATTGGATATTAAGATTGTCAACGTGACAATTCCATTTGAGGTTGTCTTGAATATGGAGACCTGAGAATTTTGTATTCGTAACAGTTTTTAATTGTGTTCCGTTTAAAGAAAGAGAAACCTGGGGTAAAGATTTTGTGATACTATTGTGAAATGACATAGACACTGTTTTGTCAGTGTTTACAATGAGACGATTTGCATGGAACCAAGTCGAAAGGTTAGACAAAACTTTTTGAGCATTGGCGTGTTTACATAGTAAATTAGTGTCATCAGCAAAAAGAACCATTTTGTAATCGGATTTGGATGATGACATGTCGTTTACATACAATAAAAAGAGTATAGGGCCGAGAATTGAACCTTGGGGTACTCCGCAAGTAAGTGGCTTTGTTTCTGAAAGACAACGCTCAAGTATTTTATTTTTAGTATAGGATATTTCGACCTGTTGATATCTATCTTTTAAATAAGAAATTAGCCATTGATGTGGAAGTCCACGAATGCCTAAAGAATGCAATTTGGAAAGGAGAATTCCGTGATCGATGACATCGAATGCTTTGGATAAGTCAAGAAAAACACCCTGAAGATTTTCTGCACGGTCAAGAGATGTAGTAACATCGTTTAAGATAGAAAATATGGCGCTTGTAGTGGAAAAGGATTTCCTAAAACCGTGTTGATTGATTGTAAGGTTACTAACAGTTGTAGCTGACAAACTTGCAAAATTAACTTTTTCAACCAAGTATTTTTTACCTAGCTATAAACGTAGGTTAACTGTGCTACAAGTGTCATTTTATTAATAGGAGGTGGTCAAATTCTTCCTCGGAAGATGGAGATGAGCTATTCATTCGTGTTCAGCGATATAGGAAAACATTCAGGGGTAGAGTGAACTTCACATTTGTGTCGGTGTATGAATTTAACGAACGCTTTAAAATGGCGTCAGCAAAGCTGGAAGAGAAAGAGGGACGTATAACAACAACTTATTATAAGAAAAGAACCGTATTTATTTTACAGAATATTTTAGTTTAAATTGATGTCGAATTCACATGTTCAGAACAACATGTAGACAGCAGAGATGGGACAAAAATGCTGCGTGCTCTTTTCCTGGAATATCTCCGGTACAAAGCTTTCTTAAGCACCATGCTACATATCGACACAATTACTTTTAATTCCCTTTCTACTGCATGCAAAATTATCCACCCCATACTGTCCTATTAGTCTGACAAGCACGTAGGGAGAGTTGAAGATAATTTTCTCAAGTTAATTGCGAAATAGAAACATGTTCGTCGAAAAGCGCATATTAGGTATGTCATAAACGAAAGTGCATGGTAGACATGTTATAATTTTTGTACAGTGCACAGTTTCAATGTAATAAATTTTTAAAAGGGTGTGTTTTTTATAATTTTTTGAGTTTCTGTTTCAGCTTTTCCGCACTTTTGTCGAAATGAGTCGTGAGGACCCCCACAAAAGCACAATCGTGTGTCGCTCACCGACGTTCAGGTCGTCGTCCCACAGCAGGAAGACGCAGCGCACGTTGCGAGCGCGCGTCAAGCTGAGTAGCAGCGGCGCCACGACGCCGACGCCCGGTGTCGCGGCGGCGGAGAGCAGCGCGGGCTGCGCGGCGGCCGGACCCGCCGTCAGCCACAGCCCCAGCGTCGCCCAGAGGCCCAGCGGCGCCATGAGCGAACAGCGCCAGCGACTACACAGAGGCCGTCTCTGAGCAGCGACCCGGAGCCACTGCTGCGCATGCGCAGAGTCCTAACCTTCCAGGGCTTCACATAACTATGAGTGAATGCGTTGAATCTATAATGGAACTTCACAAATTGACCCACGTTGGGTGTCGCTGTATTGCGTAATTTTATTTTATTTTTTTACGTTTAATCTTAGGTATTCGTATATACATTACACTTTGTATTAATATTTAATGTGGTATCTGGTATGTACAGGATAAAAACGTTGGCGTGTTAAAAGAAATGTGAATTCCGTCGACTTCTCCAAATAGATATCGTAACGCTCAATGTATCCTTGGGATGAGACGGTGCAGCCCCATATAATGAGGAAAATATAGGGGAGAATACGTCAATTTTTTTGAGAAAGATAAAAAATCAACATAAAGGAATCGCCTCAATATGCATACCCTAATTTTGGACTACTTTTAGACTACAAGTTAATGAAATTTTTAACAAAAGGTTCCAAAATTTCGCACTCCAGGAACAATTTTTTTTAACAATACATAAATATAAGAGGTCAAAAAAATTAACCTAATGAGATCACCTGAAAACGCATGAAGAAATTTTGGGTTAATTTTACACTACATGTTGTCCTAATTTTTGACAAAAGTTTCATCATTTATGCCTTCTAGAAACAAAAATATTATTAACAATGCACGAACAAGAATTCATACTCATTAAACTGCATCTAACCATTTGTAGTAATTTTGGGCTACTTATAGACTTTACATAAATGTGATTTTTTAAAACATCCATTATTATGCTCTTCAGGAAGAAATATGCTTTTAACAAATAGGACAGAAAAATCAACTTTATCAATTTGCCCAAATATACCAGCCATAATTAGGGACTAATTATAGAGTACATGTTGATGTACATTTTAACGAAAAATTCTATAGTATACTTTCTCAGAAATACAAGAAGTAATAAAAATTAGAAAAAATCAGACAATCACTCCACAAAGAAGTCATTGTAATGATTGGACTAGTTACACTATTAACACTTTTTAAAAATAGTAATAATTTCATATACTTACTCTGCTTTCGAAAAGTTATAAGAGATATAAGGTTTTCTTTCTGCTCTGGCAAAATATTCTTTATAAAATATGCAGAATTTCGGAATTGATTATTCTTGAAGCATTTATAAGATGCTAGGAAAATATCCCTTAGGCGCAGGAAGTGTGTCTGTTTAGCCTGCCCATGTAGTGTTTGAAATTATTATGATGACAATAGATTCATACGTGCTAATCAGTTCCAAAATTTTGACCATTGTGTAAAATTCCAAATTTTATTCCTTTTCTAATTTTATTAAAATATCATTTACTTGAGGTATTCAATAATGTTATCTATTCTTTTATATATAAATAATCATTATAAGAGATATGAATGAATTATGGAATTCAAAAACTGCTTATCATTAATTATACCTTTTGAAGTGAAACTCTGTATTTGAATAATTGTCTCTTACTTGAATAGAGTTCTCTGGTTTTGTGAGTGTTTTATGAATAACTTTCTGAAATATATGGCAAGGCATTACAAATTTCATTCTGTTTATTTCTATAGTAAATTTCTAACACTGGCATTTTTTTTTAATAATATAAATTAGAATAACATGAGGATTTACAAAAGAAACATTCCCTCAGAGACACAATGCACAAAAACCCTTATAACTTTGAGACAGATTTATTCAAATATTAGCTCCAAATGGTCCAAAGTTTATTCGACAAGATATATAATGATTTTTCTTTCATTAAAAAATATTTATTATATTTAAATTGGTTGGCAATGCCCTTATTTATGACAACATGTATTAATAACGCATAAACACTTTAATCGTATATACTTTTACATAACGTTTCGGGGATGTATGTTCCCCTCTTCAGATGTATTTTATATTTTCTACAAAAAACATATAGAAATTATCAGGTATATCTTATCATTAATCTCCAGTACATTGTTACAAATATTCAACTTACATATGTGAGAAAGTACAAACCTGAATGTTCTTATGATGCATGCGCATATTGATTCAAATTTTGCTATGTTCATCTGTTTCTGGATTATGAGGTTATAGCCTGTGTGCGGCATTCGGTGCTATCATCCATCTCTGATCTACCGAACTGAGGCCAATCAGCACTGTGCGGTACAGGCTGTCTTCATGCTATGACGCAACCACGTGGTGGGGGAAATAATGTGGGAATGAATTATTTATAGTTTTTATTTATATTTTTTTATTATATTTAATATTGTGTCATATTTTGAAGTGAATATGTTTGACTCTACTTGTGTATTCATAACTTTGTTAATTTTAATGTTAATTGATTCTGCTATGATTCTTTTTTGTTTATTATGTTCGTAATCTACAATTGTTGTATTTTCAAAGTCCATCTTATGGCCTGTTTTTTTATATATATGTATCTATACCACCCTCTTTATTTTTATTTATATTACTTTTGTGTTCACGTATTCGAGTCATTAGTTTACGTTTAGACTGTCCAATATAACTGAGGTCACAGTTTGTACATGGAATTTTATATACTATGTTGGTCATTTCATTTTTATCTGTTTTGTCTATGTATGCTTTAGCAAAGGGGTGTTTATTATTAATTGTGTGGATTGACTTAATGTTGTATTCTTTGCAGGTTTTTCTGATTGTTTTGGTTAGTCCTGGAACGAAGGGTACAGCAATCATATTATTCATGTTCTTTCTGTTTTGGGACACAGAATTTTTGTGTTTAATCTTCTGAAAGAATTGTTTTATTGTTTTGTCTATGAATTTTTTTGGGTAATCATTATTGTGAAGAATATCTCTTATTATGCTGATATTTTCATTATGGATATATCATCACTTACATTGGGCATCCTATGTAGGAAGTTGTGTATGATAGCTACTTTCATGGTCTTAGGATGTGCGGAATTGTAGTTTAGTGTTCTCCCAGAATCTGTGTTTTTTCTGTGCCAATTACATAGAAGTTTGTATTCTTGTCTATGTATTTTGATATCTAAAAAATCTATGTGGTTATTTTGTTCCATTTCAAGGGTAAATTTAATATTGGGATCATATGAGTTGAACGTTTTATGGGTCATTGTAATCTGTTGTTCATTTGTGATAATGTAGTATCATCTGTGTATCTCCTATATAATTTCACCTGTAATTTAGACAATAATAATAATAAATATAAAAAATTTATTGTCAAAAAACAGTACAGACTGCGTATGACCATGTGGATAGACCTTTCCAATCTTCTCATTGCTAATTCACAAAATAATCCACTCAGAACCCCACTTATCGGAGCTCCATGGGTTTGTTTGTAGATAGTATTGTTAAATATAAATTCAGTGGAATTTAAAATTAATTCTACTCCTTTTAATAGTGTGTTCACCGGTAGTATGACATATATGTTATAAACTGATATGTAATATTCTAGTGCATCTATTATATGTCCATGGGGGAGTACATATTATTAACATCAAGCGAAAAAATTATATCTGTTTTGTCAATGTTTGTTAGTGATAATACTTCTTTTAACTCTCTGCTATTATTCAATGAATACCACAAACTCCAATTGGTTTGTTTGAGGTTTTCCTGGGGTAGGAGTGCTGGCTTGAGTAAACGTCACACCCCCACTTTTTTTTTGCTAATCGTGGGTACTGTTCCTAAAAAAATTTATGATGGTTCAAAATAGTCCATAATTAATTTAAATTTTTGAAATAAAAATGGGGGTGGAGGTGCTAACTTTACTGACGATCGATCTACCATGATCACTGTAAATCTCAGTGCAGAGAGGGAGATCAGCTTACAATCAGCTCCCATTCCAGACGTTCAACTCAACCTTCCTCTCAGGGGTCAAAACTTCCTTCACATGGACATGTTTATATAACTCTCATTGAAGCAATATCAAGAATATTTCTCATTCATCCAAATACATTAAAACATTTTTAGTAACCTTGGCCTGGGTTCCTCTCAGGTAGGACACTCATGTGTAATTCATAGGGATGATTTGCTATTAGAAGTGGTTTTTCATAGTATGTTTATGTTTTCATGCTGCTTTACTGCTAGACAGTTTATCATCTATTCAGGGATACTTAATTCTATTATTAGTAGTTCTTGTGGCGTTAGCCTGAAAGATTATGTGTTATACTCACAAGAAAAATCTGATCAAAATCTTGATAAAAATCTATTAAGACACGTAATTAGAGAATACCTTATCTTTGTGAGAATATTTTAAACTATTTAAAACTAACACGACTTAACTGCGTTTGAACGGAAACATACTCTGCAATCTGTGGACCATACCAAATTTCATGGTTCGTCTAGAGACCAATGCCATCAAAACACCTGAATGTGATAGTCTACGAAAAATTGAAAAGAAACCTAAGCTGTCGACTTTACGGCGCCTTGGTTGTTGGTTGGGTCATGGGTGAAGTAGCCCACGTATGGAAAGGTATCTCTCTTTAGGAAGGTCCAGCAAAGCGATGATGTTCGCAGAAAGATAGAAGTGGCGATCATTCTCTGTCAACTGGGCTGCCTCAATTCACTAAGTACGGAGTGTTCGTGAAGGTTTAGTAAAAAGTATGTTTAGTATGAATTACTAACAATACAATTAACAATGAAACGCTCTCAACCGATTATTTTAGAAAAACTAGCATAAATAATAGAGTGACGTGAAAGAGTGAACAAACCGCGCTTGGATGCAGGAAATCTGGTTATTGAAGAAGAAGCACCGGTAGAGAAATGTGGTCAAACAAATACCGGACAATTGGTGAGCTCTAATTTAATCACCCTCCAGGTCTGTTGCCTAGAGTTGCCAAGTACAGGAGTCAATTGTCTAGACATTAATAGTGAGTATTGTGCAGTAACTTTCGAGTCTTATTAAAACAACCATATAAAAATATCATGAAAAAAAGATTGAATTGTTTCTGTTAGCTGAAGTACTAATGATAATGATGGATATTTTTTCCGATTCCTGAAAACTCAATTATATTTACGTCTATGTTCTCGGTTTCAGTAATATTGATTCTGCATATTCAGTCGTCCTTCGGAGCTCATAGTGGCGTAGTTCATTACGATTTCTGTGTCGTATCTACTTGCTAATACATTTTCTGGAATTGGCCATTAACATATTAGGTACCTTCTTAACAAATAATTGATACGATTCTATCTGCCTGCAGACCAAACTTGTGGGTAAAATATATAGACGTCGAGTGGATTTGTAGATGTAGTGAAGCAAAATGTGTTTTGTTTCTCATGATTAGTATTTGGTGGAGAGAAAATATGGGAGAAACATGTATGACATTTAAATGATGTAAATCCAGTGAAACTTCCCTCACCTGCCATTTCTCAATCGCAGACATTCTCTGTAGCGGTCCCTTGTTCACTCCCCGTCATGTTGACCTTCACTTCCCAAAAGCAATACTTCTCAATTTTTGAGCTCCTATGATTTGATTAAAGTTAAAGAGAAGTTTAAGAGTATATGATGATTTAGTTCATTTAATAATCTTTTTTTTTAGGAAATGAAATGTCTACCTTTTTGTAATCTCAGTATTTTCAAGATTTTGAATATGGGAGAGGCCTTGGGGATTGATGCGAACAAGGGAGGTGGTTCATGATCAAAAATGTTTTCAGATTTGTACCGGTCCTCCATTTATTTAAGGGGGGGGATATTTTATATTACTGTTGTATTCCAAGATTGCGACATTATAATTAACAAAGTTCAGGCCCCCTGAGCTCTCCCTCCCACTCTGTTGCCTTTTTGCAACCTCCAATCCTCTAACCAATGATGTTATCCCAGGTGTACATATATCATCAGGTGCACAAATATATTACATCAATTATGCATACGATGAGAGCAGCGCTCACGCGTTTTGTAATGTATGTGTACACCTGATGATGCTACCAAACGTTATTAAAGCGTCGTGGGTAATTCTATTTTTGTCGTCAATTTTTTAAAACTAATTTGACATTTTGTTAAGAAAACATTGTTTATCTCGGCCGAATTTAAATTTATTGAAAATTACAATAGTGTTTTAGATTATTGTTGAAAACAATTAAGTAAATTGTTAATTCTAATCTATTTTTGAAAAAATATCAAAACATATTTTCGGATAATTTAACAACCAGCACGCTAATTTACTTTGAATTTAAAAAACCGGAGTGGATATCATCACTGCCTCTAACCCACCGGCCGCTACTGAAAGAAATTCAAGATTATCCACATTATATTTTCTTACCCCACATATTATTCATTATGTCAACATCACGCGAAGTATGTACGTGAATGTTCTCATACCCCACCAGTCCCTTATGTTAATTCCACCATGCATTGTACCGCCTTTCGGCAGTTTCGGTAGGTGTTCTTTTCTCAGGCTCATCAAATATAGAAGATGAGAAAAAAAATAAAAAATGTCTGTTTGTTATCGGGAACAAGCCTGTAGGTTAGATGATGTATGACGTATTTGAAAGATATCTACTGAAATGTGAAAATTTTAAACAAGTTATTTTCGTTCGTGGGTTGGCATTATTGTATTTCTGCGCCTCATTCGTAGACTGGCCTCCAGCATTTGTGTGTCTCGCTCGGATTGCGTTCGATGGTTCGGTCTTTGTAAGTTGTGACTGTGGAAGTGATTAATTTTAGCACTCTTCTCTCGCTTAATTAGTAGTTCATGCTATGGATCAAGGTCCACACACATCTGCTCCTGAACTCGTTGATTTAACCGGGAGTTCTGATGATACTGAAAGTGACGAGGATGATGGTCCTAGGGAGCCTGAAAATGCAAGGAATGATCGACCCGTAAACATTAAAGTACCAATTAAGGTGCAGAATACTAAAGAACTTGTGTGTCCGATATGCTTTACCAATCTTTTACAGATTACATCTGTTGTGACCACTCCATGTGGACACCTATTCTGCAAGCAATGTCTTTTTCAAGCCTTGGAGGAAAACAATTCTTGCCCCTATTGCCGCGAAATAGTGCATGTAAAAGACGTACGCGTCGTCAAAATTGGTCACTCAAAATAGAGGTAATGAAGGTCACCTCTCTAATTATTATTGAAAATAATTGTTGTTTTCTGTAATGTGCCTTGTTTACTTTGCTTCTTGAAATGTTTCCAAGGGTAAGGATATGGTTATTGTTCCTTTCACATAAACTAGTCTTTTATTTATCCCCTCTGATTGTTTTTTAGACTTGGCCAAGTTTACTCTGAATGAACTCTTGTAATGTCAGAGTTTGAACTAAGGCTTTTTTAATGAGGAACTTGCCAATAGCCTCGTTGGCTCTGTTCTCATAATCATGTTGTGGCATTAAATTTTTAGTTGTTTACAGGGAAAAGGTTGAATTTACTCAAATTATGTTGTGGTTATTTATTGGGTGTAATTTATTAGATCTGTGTGATGCATACTAACAAAGTACCTCATTATTTCAAGAGTGTTATTAATGCAGATATTTGATTCGTTGAGGAAGCTGTATGTTAAGTTTAGTGCCCTCAATGAATATACCTGCAGGGTAAAGCGGGTTGTTTTTCTTGTTTGAGGAGTGTACATAATATTTCATCTATCTCAAAATTATTTTCATGTACTGTCAGAGTTCATAGACAAATCTGATCCATCCTTGCAGCCTTTGTATAATGTTGAAAGAGAAGTCTCATTTGATATTCAATTGACATTGTGTTTTAATATATTTTTTATGCCTTCAAGCTGTTAAATTTAAAAAACAAAACAAAATATTGTCCCTAGAAAATGTATATTATAATATTGACAGCTTGGTCAAAAGTTAAAAGATTTATTAACTATGCCAACCTTTCAGTTACCTTATTTAACTGTCATCATGGCTTTAAAAGACATGACAGTATGTATTACCATCTCTAGATTCTAGAATAATGAGAAAAATTTTCTCATTGAATAACCTAAACAAAATCAATATAACTGAATGACTATAGTGCAACCCCTCTTAACCAAACTGGAAACAACTAGTCGCCAATTAACCTACCTATCCCGTGGAACAGCTATTTTTTCCTCTTTCAGTGTATAACAGCTGGAATATAGTAACTCAATCATTGATTGTTTGTCGCCCCTTTCATGGTGTTTGTTGTTGGGGAGGGAGTTCCCAATGTCATATTATGTCTTCTCACTCTGATTATATTATGAGTAATAGCACATTATTACTTTAATTTGAACAAATTTTCAAGGCTATGGTTATAGAAGGCTATGGTCATAGCTATAAAATGTTCGAATACTAAAGTAATAATGTACTCATTATGTGATACCTCAAAATAAACCAGTGATTTTGATTGTCTTTAATATTATCTGCACATCTACGTAATATAAATTAACATGTAGTATGTATGTGTGTACATAGACGAATTTTTTAAAGTTCAGTATGTTCACAAAGATTATTTTTTCTGTGCTTGTTTATGTACAGTAATACAGTATAAAATATAAGTTGCAATGACATCTCATTTGGTTATTTCTTCTGATGAAATTGGAGACTATTTGTACGAAAATCAATTTTTCATAGGAACCTCAAATTAACCAGACAGGGTCTCTGTCCTGACCACATTGGTTAAGAGGGTTTCTGTTGTATCTACAAACTATTACAATGTACATTAATAACATATCTTATTATTGTATATTGTACTAGTTTGTATATAGTGTATTGATTTTGTTTATTATGATAATTTTTTTCATTATTCTGGTAATCTAGAGATGGTAAGAGATACCGTTATGTGTTTTCTAGCCCAGATGATTATGAAATAAAGTAACAAAAACATTGGCATTAAAAAATCTTCTAATTCATGTCGAAGCCCTCAATATGTGCAAGTGTGGTCAAGAATCCTGAAACTAGAAAATATACTTAATTAAAAAGATAATGTATAGGGAAGGTTGGTTAAATTCTCTTTTACCCCCACCCAACTTCCTGGACAGCATATTCTTACTGTGTGCTAAGACCTGTGATTTAAGTTCCTCCTTCAAGAATAAAACTTCAAGAGATGCAATGAAAAACTATCCTAAATTATTTTGTTTTCATTTTAACCTGATTCCCTTAAATATTTAAGTGTTCCTTTAGAGGATAAGCTACATTTAAACTCAGCCAAAACCATCTGTATCAGAATCAAAATTATCTCTTGCCTCTAAAATATTCCAACTTGTCCCAAATTATATGGAGATGCTAATCTCACTTTACTGAACAAACTGAAATCATGAGGCAATACGATAATTGCATAAAACAAATTTATTATCATCGTTGACTTAAAACATGTTTTAAAGGATGATTGCTTCATCAACTGACGATTTGGACAGAAATCACAGCTTAAGTCTTTGTACCAAAACGTTTAACATGAATGTATCATCCCTTGAAATGTGCTCTGACTGAAAGGTAAACATTATTGAAGATTTTTTTTTGAATGAATTATACTTTAGTATGATACAAATAGTCTTTGACCACTTTGAGTGAACTGTAAGATGAATTATGTAGGAATTTTTTAAAATTATTATGGTTAAAAGTAAAACTAAAATTGTTCAATTTTCATCTCAGTAGTATACGAATCTAGTTATTGAATAATGATTTAAAGTATATTTTACCCAGAGTTGTGATACATGTCTTTGGTCCACAACTTCGATTCTTCATTCCTAACAATTTTTACTTTCACAAGCTTATTATAAAACCTGTCGTACAATGTGTCATATGAACCTTTACTCTAACAATTGATCTGAACATTTGTTTATTGATAATTTCTTAATTGTTTGATATTTTTCATTAAATTTTGTGGGACAACATGCCTAGTTTCACAAAGACTGTGTACGCAAAAGGGGTATCAGATATACTCTTATAAAATCATTGACTATCGAAATAAAAGTAACTTATATCCTCGATCGCACTTTTATAGAAAGCGATCAACATGAAAGCTAGAATAGTCATTTGATCCTCCGTTGACTGAAAAGAATCTAAATACTACAAACATGGAAATGTTTGTAGTTATGCAAGTACAATCAGACTCGCTAATCCGGTGGTTCAGCCTTTCGAAGTATATACCATATTGCATTATACGGTCATTATTAAATAGAAAAAACGCGATTCTTGTTGAAGCGGACTGTGATGCTCCTTTGTTCCTTGATTTGTCAGTGTTGCCACTCATTCATGAGATGAAGTGACGTATGAGAAAACTAGCGTACATGTGACTTCTCCATCACTACGAGTCGAAGACGTCACACTATGAGACATGGAGTTATGGTGTATTTTGGTTTTATTCATATTCCTCCTTTTTGAATTTTGGGTGCTTATTGGTTCCTTTCCTTGGGAATTGTATAATTTAAGTACCCTGCATGGTCAAACTTATTTCTCCAACTTGGCTTCTCTAAGTTTGATCGTGTATTGGTGCCTTCCGAAGTAAAGGAAGTGTAATGGATACATTGCTCGCCTTGCGTGAAACTTTGTGCCTATCGAGTATAACATATAACTAAAGGGAGCCTTTACAATCTTCAAGTCTACGACGTATCATGTTCATATGCGGTATTAAAGGAAATGCAGTTTCCACTCATGTCCTCCAGAGCGCCAATAATTTGATGCTCGTTGAAACTTGACTGTTTGGATCGAAGAATGTAGTTAATTAAAACTAGTAGTGGTATTTCACTTGTTAGTCTGCGATCAATAGAAGGTATCGGAAATGTTAATTGTACGCTTTCGAATAGTACAATTATAACCCGGGTCATTTGAACAGCTGTTTCCACTGGCGTCTATTTCACAACTATTTTAAAATGCTGAAAAGTTGTTTATTGCTTAAAGCAATGAAACAATTAGTATTACCACCATATGTTTCGTATATAAGACCTACATAATAAAAAATAAAGAAATTGAGATATTTTTTGAACCAATAAATTATTTGTTAACGTGTTAGCAAAAAAAAATAAATTTAATCTTTTCTTTCAACTACGCAACTATAATGAGTATGCGAGTTGCATTTTGGGATCGTTATATACTTAACCAACCCTTAAGAGTTGCATAATTATTATGCAAACTTCGTGTGCATAATATTAAACAAATTATTCGATTTATTTATTCTGTAGTGTTTTCCAGATTAAATCACACAAACCTTAGTGGTCGAAGATTTCTTTCTTTTTTTAAAGTCAAATTTCAATAGAAAATTGTTCGATAATGGACTATCGAATGTGAAATTACTGAAAGCAAATCAGGATCAAGCGTATTAACTTTTGTAATACCTTTTCTGTTGTAGTGTTTCATTTTGCTGAGTCAGAACTCATCAACTTCTGACGCGTATTTTGAAGGAAAAACAGAAACTTGATCCTAGGCTTAGGGAACGAGAACATTTTGTGTAGTCTTTGGCAAGGTTAAACGAAACAAACACCAATTAGATTTCATAATTGAGATGATTATGAAATAGATCTTCCACTCCATTGTTTCAAGATCGGTGTGCGACTTACAGATGGATCTGCAGTTGCGTGGATTGGGTCGTGCCCAACACTTGGCTTCCGTGGACTCGATCAAATAATTTTTCATATCACCCGAAGTGTGGGAGCTTTTTGTGTAGATTGAATTCTGTATTATTTATATCGTTTTACATAGTAATTTTTGTATATTAACCAACATAGAGTATTCCTAATAATTATTATTTATTTATTTTGTCTTTTGCCAAAAAGAGGTTCAGGCCACGAGGCCTGCTCTTCCACCTAACCGTTGGACTTGGGTAAGGGAATTGGGAAGGTGAGATGTTGGGTTGCCAGAGAACTTATTGTACCGAACCGACATTTGTTTGGAGTAGGTGAGGGAAACCCCAGCTGAAAACATCACCTAGCTCAGCCAAGCAGGGTTTGAACCTACTCTCCAACGCTCAGCGAGGATGCTATCACTTGACCACCACTATCGGTAGTAGTTTATACACTTTCAGCGATTGGTACATTGTTACACTTTTTCTCCTGCAGTGAATCTAAAATCAGTGATTCATATATTGCTATTAAATATTTAACGATGTATTTAAAAGTCAAACCTTGCTTATGTTTGGGTACAGAAAGAAGTTTTGACTCCTGAAGGTGTGAAGAGTTTAAAAATTTTAAATGCTCAAATAAGTATGAAGGACTGTTCATACATAGTAGTTGGTAAAGCAATACAAGACACTGTTATTTACGCCTAGTGTGTAATGGTAAAATATTATTTGAGTGATAGAAACCCAAAATGTCAAATTTTCTAAAGTAAATGTATCGAATACAAGAATTCTGAATGAGCTGAAGTTTGTTTGCGACACTAAGACTCATATCCGTGAAAAGAATGTCACAGTAGTCAAAATGAGGGTATATGAGTGAGGATATAGTCATTTTTTTGGTTAAAGTTGGAAGTTTTATGAATATGTTTAAGGACATGAAGAGAAGCGTATATTTTCTTACGTTAGCTACGTGTTTATCCCATTGAAGTGAAGAAGAAGTGAAAGTGACACCAAGATTCCTTATGTGCGAACACCAAGGGACTTGTTCATCTCGGATTTTTATTGAAGTGAGATTGCGTTTGTTAATATGTTTTAGGGAATGAACGGATCCAATGATTTTACTTTGTGGCTTTGATGGATTTAAACTTAGTCCATTATACTCTGACCAATCTTTTGTAAAATTAAGGATATTGTTAGTCTTATTTACGAGGTTATCAATTTCCCTCACATTACCTAAACATATATCGTTAGATCAACCGCGTACATGTGACGTGAGCAGGAAGAAAGCACGTTAGAAACATTATTTGCGTAAATTATAAACAATAGTGAACCAAGTATAGAACCTTGGGGAACTCCACGGAAAATACATTTATGAAGTAAAATTTTTCACCCAAAAATTTGTTGTCACAATCTTTTAGAGATTGTAAGTTTTTATCCTTGAGTTCAGGAGTAATTCGAGGTGCAATGGCAGTGAAGTAACTATTTAAATCATCTGGGGACACTAAAATTTCTTCGGAGCCCTCAGCCCTGCCGACTCCTAAATTTCTCAGACCACGCCAAATTTCCTTGGAATCCGTGGTGGAACGGAAGAAGTAATACCTAATTTTTGCATTTCTAATAGCTTTATTTACTTTATTCCGTAGTTTCTTGTATTCCACTTCATAAAACAGTTTTACTTTTTTGAAACACCGATATGTTGAGTCACGGTTTTTCGAAAGAGCGCAAACATCATCACTTAGCCAACGGGTGGCTGGTTTCGTGAACTTGGAGATTTTTAACCGGAGCATGCTTGTCAAATATACTAGTAATAATTCCATTTAGAGTTAAGTGAATAAGCGTAATGTCTCCGGTAGTATAATGTACTCGTGAAATCTTTTTTAAAGGGGCCTCCAGCATTTCAGACCACTTAATGCTGTTCTATACATTGCGCGTATCTTGGATGTCAAGCAACATTAGTTATCTAGCACACTTGGAGGAGTGATATTCCAGTTGCTTCAATGAGCGCTTTGGTCGATCGTCCCTTCCTGCCCTTGAACGAAGGGCCCCGAGCAGACGTCTCTGTCTTTTGTACGTGAAAGCAGACGACGAGGACTTCCCTTCTTCCGCATATTCCTTCCTTGAAGCGGACGAGATTTGGACACTCACGCGTCACTCCGAGAGTTTACCCACCGAAATGATCGAGTTTGTCCAAACAAATATTAATAGGAGTCAAACAGTCTACCAACTAGTGGCACCATAGCCTTGATCAGTACGAGAACAAGTGGTGTGGGATGGTGCCTTGACACACTCGGTGGTGCTACCAGATGTGGAACTGGAGAGAATTTGGTGTGGATACGAGAGCTACTTCACTCACTGTTACCTCGCCCCAAACGAAAGGAAAGAGGATTCAGGAACTGGTAGATGTGACGTAGAGACATATATTTGAATATCAGAGGAGCGGATTGGGAAAGCCGTCATCGGCCACTACAGGAAGGTACACTATGAACAGAACTTGATTATTACTAACTATGGGCACGTCCTAGTTTAGGTGAAGGAGGAAGTACGCGGAATTTCGCAGACCTTGCGATAGCTATTAGAGTGAAGAATTGGTGAGTCACTGAAGACCACACGAGCGGCGACCACGAGTAAATTTAGTTTCCCGTATCTTTGAATTGACGTCAGTCCGCAGAAGGAAAATAGGAAGAAGGTTCTGGAATGGAATGGAATGTCAACAAACTTGAGCAGTCTAGGCAAGTGGGTGGCAATGCAGTACTGCCACAATGGCATGCCATGCTTTTTAAAACAGCCAATGGCATCTTCGCCGAGGATTCCGCTAAATACAATGTTTGCCTCCCTCGGGACACGAGGCATGCGACCGAGTGCTAGACAGAAGAGACAGTAACAAGACTGGCTCCGTCAGCAAGACTGAAACTGTTTGCTACATTGTTGGTTGAACAGATGCAGGCAAAGCAAAAATTGAGAAAGGCTAATATTGACAGGAAATACCAATGCTGGAGGAATCTTCATTGGGGAAGTAGACTTGGAACCTTGGAGACAAGGCTACAAGACAGTGTCGTGATAAATCAGGAAGCAAAGCTCTGGAAGGAAACCTCATCAAAGAAACTCCATGGATGGATAGCTGGATTGATTGCTCAGTCGGAATTGATTGAGTGAGGGAGTGATTGATTGACAAGATGATCGAGTGATGTGAAAAATTGTACTTCCCATTACCCTGCGCTCACACCTGATGCCTTTAAGAGGCTGCAATGTTAGTCCTTCATCTTAATGTAATTTTTGTATTTTCCTAGTGCCTATTGTGAACTAACATATATAAAGAACTTCAGGAAAGTCGATATGTGAAACTTCTTTATTTCATTATTGCTCTGATCATTTCTTATAACCTCTTACATTTTGCCTAAAAGATATTTGAAAGTCATGACACTTCCCTAAAAATAATCTCCTTTTTGGAAGATGTTTCATATAGCATTTCAACACGTGCAGCAGAAGAAATATAATTTTTGTGATGTAGCCTAATCTGTGTTATAAATAACTCAGTGCATTAAATTGTCAAGACTTGAGGTCCTCTAACCCTGTCTGATTCACGTAAAATTCATGGAGGTGTACAAAGGGGGTTCATGGCAGGTTTTCACATAATAATAGTAAATAAATATATCTCGACAAAATAATTCATCTCAGAGATAAATTTATGTGTGACATTAAAATGCAGTATTGATGAAAATTATAATATATACTATGAATTCCTATTCATAGTATTAACCATTTTGCAGTGAATACCTTTCAAAACATATCTCAGTGTGACTGTGCCTTCATTCGTTTTGTTTTGGGGTAGATATTTTAATTGTTAGTTTCTAAAATTGAGAAAAGGCTTGAAATAATGTTTAACTAATGCAGTACTTTCTGTGTGTTCTAGATCTTACATGTGCAATAATCTCAAGTTTGCTGGGCATCTAACTTTAGTAATCAACTATAACTCTCCTAGTAAATGTGAAAAATACATTGAATGAATTATTCATTTTATTTATAGGAGTAATGGACACTGATCAAATATTTAGAAATACAGTTGGAAAATTCATTCATATCCATTACTTTCCTTTTTTATGTAAGTATCCAGTTGATTTAATGCTGAAAGGCTGTGTTGTATGTCCCTTATCGTGATGTAATCTTAAAAATCTCCTTCTGCATACCTTAAATTAATACTTTTTATAAACTTCAGAAACTTAATAATTCTCACTCCTCTTGTGTTATTTCCTTTTCTCCAATTTCTCATATGCCATGCCCTCTTGTATACTCTTGAAGCTTGTGGTACCGAACATTTTGATTCTGAGGGTAAAATAATAAGGAAATATTTCTAATGAAGTATTTACAGTAATGTATTGTTTTGTGTTCTAGGTCAATGTTTTTCATAAAAGTGTTCCATCCCAAAGCTACGTGTTCCTTACAATAGTGATCGAATACAATTCATTATGTTGGAAAAGTATATCTTTGGAGTTATTTTACATGTTTGAAGAATATATGATATTTTTGTGGAAAAGATTTTCTATTGGGAATAGCTTAAATATAGCATTATCTACAGCCAGGGTGATGGAGCGGGGCTCGAAACCAGGACTACCTACAACATGCAATGGTAACACACTTGTCGTAGCAAGAGGCCACTGAGTGATTCACCATTTACAAATAATGCAAAATTTCATTCAAGATTTGGTACCTGGAAGTTGTGTCTTCAAACTCAAGGTTTTGTCGGGTAATGTTTGTCAGATTATTTAAAAGTCTATTTATCCGTGGGAAATGGTTAAAAATGAAACAAATATTATTCTAAATATGACAGCATTATGGCATGAGACTTGTGAACTCACTTCAAATGTTGAAAAGACTGTGTACATTTCCTTTGGTTACATTAGTTTACCATCCAATATTGAAATTAAAATTAAGAATAAATTTTTAAATAGAGTTGAAAGCCATAAATATCTTGGAGTCATCTTTGAGTTTAATTTAATATGGAATAAACATTTTATTTTCTTTTAAATTTTATTCGCCTCGTACCGTGACAATTCTGTCAATACCAGGGATCTTATACATTCAATTTTATATTATCCAGTGTGTGAAATATTGCTCTTTTTTAGAATCTAATTTAGGTTGCTTCTTGTCTAATTCACTTGCAAAAATCTTTATTTCTCTCTCATAACTTTGCATTCTCAAAAATTATCCACTAAACTGTATCTGATGTCTTGCCATGGTGTATTCGCTCGCACATTTTCTTTCTTCTATTACCAATTAGTGATAAGGAGAGTTATATTGTTGGAATTAAATTGCACAATGAAATTCTAAGAGACTTTGAATGTAATGAGCAAAAAAAAAACATCATGAAAATAATTAAAAATCAACATTAAGTTTGGATTATGGAGAATTTCTAAGGTTTAAAAATTTAATCTGGGAACTGGTCCAAAGGCATACCAAAGAAAAATACGAATAACTTGTGCAAATGAAACAAAAGATTTAATCTTATAATGAAATATATATTCATTGAAAAATATATAAGCAAATATTGTTACTTATAAAAGTATTAAAATATATATTGAAACAAAAGACTTAATCTTATAATGAAATATATAAACATTGAAAAATATATAAGCAAATATTGTTACTTATAAAAGTATTAAAATGTATATTAATAAACATATTTCTTTTATATTAGTTTGTAAGTGTAGAGGCAGTGGAGTGTGAGAGAAGTGGGAATTGCACTTTCATCCCACTCCACTGTCCTTTGCTCACCTTTAAGAGGTTGCGATATAGATCCTTCATCACAATGGAATTTTTCTAGTGCCTATTGTGAACGACCATGTATAAAATAAATTTGTTTTTATGTGAAGCTGTATTACTATATGAAACTTCATTATAATATTAATACTATGATTATTTCTTATGGCCTATTACATTACCTGAGAGATGACACTCCTCTAAAAATGGTATAGCACCTGGACGGACGGATCCGGGATTTCATTATGTAAGGGGCCGAGAAAGAGAAATATCGAGGTGTGAGGGTCCCTCTATGATAATTTTTTTTTTTTAATTCACTTCTTGAATCTGCAATTTGAGATATTCCTGTACATAAATAGTACAATAACTTAAATAGTAATTTTTCATTTTTGAAAACTTAAAAAATTAGGTTTTTAAAAATAATTTGTTTTTTGTCAAAATTGTACTTCGAATGTTCCTGGTAACGAGTCTATTCACCGTTCAGATTTACTCCATATAATTTCAATGGTAATTCACATGAAACCGAATACGTTTCCATCTAAATCTGTAACACGTATGAAATTACAAAAACTTAGTGGTATTTGATGTGAGAACGAAAGTAATGATATTGAAATAAACTATTGAGAATAGAAAATCAAGTACTTAATTTTTACCAAATGCGCTTGCAAAGAAAAATACTGTGAAATATCGTAGCTCGTCCCATGTAAGAGTGGAAATCCATAACAGTAATGTAAGTCATATTTTTGTCCTGTGAGGTTGAAATTAGTGATACACGTATATACGATAATCAGTAGTATAATTTAAGTTGCAATTGGGTCGCTCTCAATCGGCAGCAGAATGTAAGAAAAGGAAATAAAATATACGAAAATAATACATTTTAGATCAATACAAAGAACTGAAATTCATAATTGTACAATATATGATTAAACTTATATTAAAATATTAATTTAGAAGCATGAGGTTATTAAACGACAAAAAGTAAACTGAAATAAACAGCGTTATATATAAAAGTGAATTAACATTAAAATATTACATATAAAAACATGAGATTATGAAAGAACTAAAGTAGTCGTGATTACGTCCCACCCCACCACCTGTTCAACTGGTCGCTCGGGTAGTAAGTGATGACGTTGGTCTTCATGTGGCGACTGCGACTAATTGAAGCTCTTCGAGCTCTGCTTGGTGTTGATTTGGGGGTGTTTTAATTCAAATCACGCATTTAGAATTGCTGGTTCGTAGTTCTGGTCCTTCCCCGTGGCGCACAGGGGTAACCATTGGGTTTATGGGTGTGAACTATCTGTACCGTCTGTAATCTGCGGTATAATTCATCTTAACGCATCGTGAGAGTAGAGACAAGCGGTCGAGAAGTGAGCCATATAAACTCTTGAATCGCTGGTTGAGTTTAGCCAGCATATCAATCAAGTATTATTTGTACGGAGTATACATTTGAATTAAATTAATAGACATGGAGATCATATACGTTATTAGTATTTTCCATATACATATTCTTGCATTTTTAGTCCATTGCAAACGTATTCAAATATCAAATAGGGATGACACTAGTGCTACGTCTTACTTCTTTGAGTTTCTATTCAAATGTTCACCACAGTGCAACACACATCCCCCAAAATTAGGCGCGGTAACAATGCAACGCCTAGACTTTACTGTATCCCTTCGGTGCACTAATCTTGTGTGCTCTTGACATCTATAGTGAGTGTCAACAACTTAACCTCTCGCCCGTTCCCTAGAGAAAAACTGAATGATACCATCTCAGAACACTTTGTAGATGAAAACTCTTAGTGACGAGTAACTCATGGTGAGTTTCGAGTTGCTTTCACTCTACACAAACATTCCGAAGCTTTACGTGCATGTCAAACATCCTCAGGGGACGAGACTTTCGAACAGCGCGCTCTTTCCGACGACGACCGAACGAGAATCAATAGCATCCATCACGTGATACGGCAACGTTTCCGGGAGAACAGATATCTTTCGCAGTTTTTATTGAATTATTCTTTCAAAAGCCCCGTGAGGTATGACTTTCTACACGTGATACTCCTATTTTCACTTACTATGTTTTAGATAGTTTTTTACCGATGTTAAACCGGTAGATTTGTCAGAGAAACATAAGCACGCGAACGTTTCCCCATATAAGCCCACAGTAAATTAAAGTCAAATAATTAAAAATTTTGTCACGTAAGGACAGCAAAATTCATCGCCATTCGACAAGGAACGGTTTAAAATACAATTGGAAACCTTTTTTTTTTTCGTTGCTTAAACATAGTCGCCCTGAGGCACATAATAACCGTAAGAAAATTCCATCCACAGGGATTAATTTCAGACTCTTTTTTAACCTGACCCCATTTTTGAAGTTATTCTCTGAAAAATTAGTAAACACCGTTGTTGGAAATCATAGATCGTGTCGTTCCCAATTTTGGTTTTCCATTCAAATTGATCTCATACGATTCCCCTTGCTTAATATTTTTTGCTAAATTAACTGCACTCCACAATCCCTTAGATATCCGATAATATTCACGTTTATAAAAGGTGGGGTTAACATGCATCGGGGGCCATAACTTCCTTCAGATCTGTATGTAAAAAAATGCCTTCCGCAGCGCTTAATTGCAGACTACACCCAATTTCAAGTTATTCCGCCAAAAAATAGTTAACACCCGCGTAAAAAATTCTACATTGTGTTCATCCAAATTTTTTATTTTCATTGAAATTGATGTCATTAGATATCCCTTGCTTAATTTTTTCTTCTACATTTACTGCACTCCAAAATCCTAATATATCCCAAGGTATTACCGTTTATATAAAGTGGAGTTTACATGCATCGGAGTGCCTAAGTTCTTTCATATTCGTTTTTAAGAGAATTCTTTTTTAGGTGTTAATTTCGGAATCTTCTTTAGTCAGGCGCAAATTTTCAAATTATTCCGTGACAAAATAGATAACACCCTTGTTGAAAATCCCAATTTGTGTCCTTCCCAATTATAGATTTTCATACAAGTTGATCTCAGTCGATTTCTCTTGCTTAATTCTTCATAGCAAAGTTTGCAGCAATCCAAAATTTCTAGTAGATTCAGAGATATACACGTTTATAAAGGGGTAGATTTATGTTTCCGGGGGATATAACTTCTTCCGGATACGTATTTAAGAAAATTCCTTCCACAAGGGTTAATTTCAGACTCTACTACCATTTTTCAAGTTATTCCGTGACAAAATTTCATCAATTTGTCAATTTATTTCTATATTGAGTTTCTCTCGCATACTTCGGAACTGATTAAAATGAATATTTGGGAGTTGAATACCTCAGGGATGGTAATGTAATGAAATCGAAGTTTCTATTGGATTCTTCGTCCGTTTCTAGAGCACAAATATAAAATTAAAAAACGGCAGTTACGCTTTTATTAACTATTTACTTTATTTTTGATCTTATGTTCGGGAAATCCCAGTGTGGCTAATAAGAGATCATGCGCTCCGGCGAGAGTTGCTTCTATAACTCATCTTAACGCATCGTGAAATATATTAACTCCCGAAGCGCTGGTGGAGTTTAGCCACCATATCAATCAAGTATTGTTTAAATGAAGTGAAAAATTGAATTGAATTAATGGACATGTACGTCATTAGTATTTTCCACCTACATATTCTTGAATTTGTAGTCCATTGGAAACATATATTCGTTACCAACTTGGTTATTGGTTGAGTTTGACGTGACTGTGTTCTTGTTCGGAGGCGAAGAGAGAAACTGAACGACTCTAATGGCATCCGATACAGCAAAGACCTCAAGCGGCCCTTACACGAAGAAGGACAGACCACAAGACTGCAGCTTGATGTTAGTCTAGAATGCATTTAAGCAGACGAAGAAGCCGTTGTAAACTGCTCACTGAGTTTTAACGACGGCTACGACAAGGTAGATTTCCTTTCCGCGAAATAGAAGAAAGACTTGGCACGAATGTATCCTGTTCATACTATTGTTGCTTCAAGAAGAATCCGGAAAATTCGAGACGACGGTGCCGACCGACTCAGTGCGAACGTAGCTTCATGCGTCAGCGGCAGAAATTTCAACTGCAGTTGGCACCACAGCGACTCAGCAAACTCCTACAAATCGGTTACTTAAAGCTCTAACCGGACGCCCTGTAGCGTGCATTCCACTAACTATAAACCACAGCAACACGCCAGCAAAGCTGCGGGTGTTCAGCTAGTAACATTGTAATCTGCATTTACAATCATTCACTATCTTCGAAGGACCAAAAAGCTCAGACTGTATTCACCTGCACCTTCGGATTTTTCCGCTAAATTTTTTATCCACTTTTGCTACCCGGAAGTAAGCTCACACTAGTCGCATTCGACTTCAGATACGTTTAATGAAACGAATTTCCCAAAATTTATTGTCCCACACGAGACAAAAAAATCCTTCCTCGAGGGGGAATTGAATCCCGGTCTCCCGCGTGACAGGCGGACATATTGACCACCATACTCCCGAGGACTAGACACTTGGCGATGTAGTGAACAATTTTCCATCAAAATTTGAATAATTTTGATATAGTAATTAGAACAAAGTGTGAATAAAAGAATATGAAACCGACAAAACACAGCGCCCCAAACATTCCCTAGACTTTGCGCGAGTTTCAAAGCAATTTGAAATGGTGTAGTATCTTTTATTATTAAGTAGGTCTTCATTGTCACGTCCTATTGAATATATGATAGTTTAATTATGACAAGACTATCTGATTTCTCTTTTCATTTTGCGTATGCCGTTTAATTATTTTTATAAGATTTACTCATAACTCATAAAATAACAGGAAAAACGCGTTCATAATATGGGGACGTCTTGGCTCCCTACTGAAGAGAATTAAACCCAATTTTGGAAGTTTTTTATTTCTGCGCCAGAAACAATACAATTGGGTAGATACTAGTGCTTACTCTCGGTTTATTTAAGATTCAGTACTAACTTTCTTGTAAGCACTAGCCGTCGTCATTTAGCGCAATAATACCGTCAACAAAAGAAAAGCAATAGAAAAAGTATCCGTAGTAACGTCGACAGCGCAAACAATCAGTTCAACGCAAAATTAGATGTGAGACCAACGCACTACATCCTTAGCTGAAAATTTTTCCTTGGATAAGCGGTCACTATAACGTCTGAAAAATGGACATAGGTATGTATTCAATTCTTAAGCCATGATATCAATCCTAACTCTAATTTTCGAATATCTTAAACGGACATGGACTTGTGAAATATTCCTAATATTTATCTCGATTTTTGACGTACATTTTGTAATCAGTAGAATGATTTGGTATTTGGAATAGCTGCAAATGTAAACACGGTTGGTAATTACATTGATAAGTTATCTACCCCAATAATCAGTTCTTTTTTAAACCAATGTAACTGTGGCTGTTATTTCGATAACGACTTCTGTTCTGATACATTTAAATTTTCGTATCTTGATAATCTTTCATTGACACTATGACACCAATTATGTTATGATGACTTTTGTTTAATGAAAACCTANCCTATTTTTTTCTCTTTCACAGTCCACTCGTCAGAGATCATGCGGCCGATAAAATTCTCTCTAATATAACTGTTGCTTTTAATAAACTTGGTGGCCTCGCAGAGGATTGGGAGGTAAGGATCTATATCTTCGAAGGCATTCGGAGCTAACTACACGGCCATAGTCGGCTTA
>NNCF01126001.1:0-15612 GCA_002313205.1 Laupala kohalensis
ACAAAACGAACATTAGTAGTTATCGAAGCATTGCCTTGACGAGTTGTGTTGGTAAAACTCTGCAGAGAATTATCAACCGACGTCTCGTCTGGTATCTTGAGCGGCATGACATGCTGAGACGATTTCAGTGTGGTTTCAGGAAGTTCCATTCCACCCTGGACAACTTACTTCTCCTGGAATCAGCAATTCAAGATGCTTTCGTCCGAAGACAACATCTCATCGGAATATTCTTTGACATCGAGAAGGCTTACGATACNACTACTTGGCGTCATGGCATTTTACAACAACTTTATGCCTGGGGATTTAGAGGACGTCTTCCTCTGATGCTCATGTGCTTTTTGGAGCAACATTCCTTCCGCTATAGAATTGGAAGAGACACATCGGATCTCCTTCAAGAGAACGGTGTTCCTCAGGGCTGAGTCTTGAGTGTGACCTTATTTGCAGTGGCTATAAACAGCATAACGTGTGCTGTAAAGAATCCTGTTTTACACTATCTTTTTGTCGATGACTTTGCTTTTGTTCATCACAGAGTGTCCCAGGTGCGGAGCGACAAATCGAACTCGTACTCAATAGATTATACCACTGGTCGAAAACGACAGGTTTTCGTTTCTCTGCTGAGAAAACACGCGATGTTCTTTTCAGTAGGAGACCAAGCCTTCTGGCAGAACCACACCTCGCCCTGGGGAACAACCTTCTCAAATTCTATCCTTTTGTGAAATTCTTAGGTCTAATCTTTGATCAGAGACTGAATTGGATTCAATATCTAACAGACCTAAGAGCAAGAACATTAAAGTCTCTTAATTTATTGAAGTGTCTCAGTAGCAGGGAATGGGGCTCTAATCGCTACTCCCTGCACCAGTTTTATCGAGAATTCATAAGATCTCGGCTCGATTATGGCTGCGTTGTATATAGCTCTGCTCGTGCAAGCTATTTAAAGAAGTTGGATAGTGTACATCATGCAGGAATTCGACTAGTAACGGGAGCCTACCGCACTAGTCCAATTCCGAGTTTGTATGCCAAGAGTGGCGAACCATCTCTTTCCCTCCGGCGGCAAATCCTCATGCTACGACACTTTTGCCACTTGCAAACGTTACCCGGCAATCTGGTGCACAACGCGGTTTTTTATCCATCCTCTTCTTCCATTCGTTTCTACAACAACAGACTGAGAGCAACCAAACCTTTTGGATATCGCTCCAAACAAATTTTGGAAACCTTAAATATACGCACACCTTGGGCTTTGCACAAGCCGAAGATTATTCTCGATCTTCTTCATCGTGACAAGCAGAACACTCCAGCTCCGATGTTGAGGGTATACTTTCACCCAATCCTCGACAAACACCGGGTGTATATCCCTGTGTTTACCGATGGGTCGTAGCAGGCTGATGGTTTCGGCTGCTCAGTGGTTTTCCCCCGCGAGACCTGTGGCTACCGTCTAGGCGACTTGTGCAGTGTTTACACCTTACTCATAGGTATTTCTTACTACTTGATGATGAACCCGTTTGTGAGGAGTGTAGCTGTTCTCTGACAGTGCGTCATCTACTAACTGATTGCAGAAGATACTCAAGTATACGGAATCAAATTGGTCTGGCTGCAGATTTACCAACTTTTCTCGGAAATGAAACGGTTAATGTTAATAAACTATTGACTTTTATGAGTAGATCGGGGTTCCTCGCACAAGTTCTCGGGAGTGTTTAAAATTTGCATTCTAAGTTTATCTTTACTGTCTTCTTTGTTTTCATCGTTCGTTTCTGTAATTCGAAAATATAATATTTAAAAATTGTTTTCCTTTTTTGTGATATAATGTATTGGGCAACTGTTTTTTTCTATTCTTTCATCTTTGTATTTAGATATTTGTTGAATTCAGGAGGAATTTTTATTGGGTATGGTCGAGATATTCGGCGAGTCCCACACACGGGGAAGAGTCACTACGGCTCTTCTCTATTGTGCGAAACTGCATTTTTCTCTACTTGCATGGGCTCTAATGACCTCGTTGTTGACGAGCCTTAAAGCCCCAACCAAAAAAACAAAAAAAACAATAATTATAATACTCACAAGGTATACCGCGGGGTCGTCTTCCTCATTTTATATTAATCCAGATTGAACCTTTCACTTTCGTACGAAATTTGTAAAACAGTTATTTGAGTTTGCTCTGAAAAGCTCAAAAAGAACGTTTTTTCACACAAAATGATAGCGGCGTCTGAAGACTTCTGTTTGAAAAGATGAAGGTTTCTGTTTGAAAATGAATTCTTCATAGATTGAATTTCGTACTCCACAGTGGAAGAAGAAATTTTAGTTTAATTTTTACACAAATGAATACAATTTCGAAAATAAAATTTTTGAGATGAATGTTTGTGAAGAAAGAGTTGTCTCTTGTTACAATTACTAAAAATGCTCAGCACTGGAGAGCCATTTTTATTATTTATTTTAAATCTAGAATTTTTAATTCAACATCAATAAATCAAATCTAAAATTTTAAAATTAAAGCAATTGGAAGATAATCAAAAAGTTATTTGCTCTTGATATACATATAAAATTTTGGTGTTCATATGTTTTTCATTTTATTTTATTAAACCTAATTCCATACACCGATTTAGGGCTGTCCCCGTGAAGCTCGTTGGTGGTTTATCCCCCAGACGTTCTTTGGGTATCTCCCTAACTTCGACTACAATTGGCCATTGTTCATCGCAACCCGGTCCTTCCTTATTGGGAAAACTCGAAATGATTTCCTATTCTTCAACGCCGGAGTGTGCTGGGAATCAATAAAAGAACTAGGGTCGAGGAGGGAAAAGTGGGGAATTTAAAAATAAAGGAAATAAAACTATATTAGATTAGAAACCATGGTTTTTGGTGCCGTTGAGATGGATAAGGTTGCCCCAATGCTGCGTAAGTTCACAAGAGTGATAATATATCATTAACACCCGTGGGATAGGGGATGGGAATACGATGGCAATTAAAAATAATAAAGAACGTCTGATAGTGGTATTGAATTGACCTGTTTTGGGAGCAACGAGAAGCTAGAAATGCCATTCTGTCGCAACAAAACAAAAAGTATCCTTTAATTTACTACACATTAATTGCTAATTTATTACCAACAAAAAGGGTTTATTACAATTTTATAAGTATAAAAAAGATGTGGCTTTTGTAGCTTGACGGCAAGCTAGAAAAAACCAACAATGAAAGACGAATAAAATTTAATAATTGTGAGAGGAAAATTATTTAAATAATTAATTGCTAATTTATTAACGGTCAAAAACGGCAGAATACTGTCGAAATTGGAGTTGAATATGTCATGGTTGGGGTCGCTGATTTCATAATATCATCCTCAATGCCGTTTAATTCCATGATGAACTTTCTTACACTACTAGCAACCCTGGGGTAAGGGAATGGCTTGTAAAGATCGTTAAAAATGATAAATTTTTGTGTTTTCCGAACAGTTTGAACATTATGTTGGGACAAAATGAACTGATTTTAATGCGCGTTTTTAGATTCCTTCAAGAAATCGGCCTCTGGAACAGTATCTGATCTATCTTCGTATGTATTTACTCAAATCTATCAACGAAACGGGGCTCCTCCCACAATTTCTCGGGAGGGTTAGGATTTAAATTTGTTTAATTTTAATTTCGTTTATTTTTTCTCGAAATTTATTCTTTTCTTTATTTTCGATTTTTAGAATGCTTTCATACAATTCTTTTTTCTTATATTTTGATTTATCTTTGGATCTATTGTAAATCAGGNACAATTCTGGGGAAGAGAATACTATGTAAGAATTACCAGAAATGACATACTTGGCCAAGTCACCACATTCAGTGTGGTTGAGATGAATGTTGCCATCTCCGATATCAATCAGGTCTAAATTCAGCTCTCATGGAAGAAAAGGGAGGGAGGGGCAAGAGATGAAAAGGGATGAACGAAGAATAATGGAAAAGGAAAGATTTACATCGGATCCATTGTTGTTATGGTGTATGAGAAGTATTATTATCCTACCAATGCCGTTAAGTTCATGTTCAAATCACATTGCGACACGATACTCCAAGAACTAAGGTTGGAAAGAGCAAGATGAAAAAAAGTGTTGCCACGGAGGTAATTGATAAGAGTAGTACTAATACTACTTTAAAATTTTAAAAAAAGTTATGAAAATTTTATATTTTAAAAATACCTACGTTTATGTATCTTCTATTTGCACCTATGATGAATGACTAAGGAAGAGACTTTTTTGTAGTTATTTTTACTGATCATTATGTTTTGCTTTTTAGTGCTACGGCGTAAAAATCAGTTTATTCAAAACAAACTATTCCAAGAAAATCAAGGAAAGTTCCACATTAAACTAAATGAAAAGAAGAGCAGCTGACTAGGAGAACACCCCACAAATGATGAAATGAGAGAATACTGGAAGGGAATCTGGGAGAAGTAGGATACATATAATAAAGATGCTAAGTGGATTGAGAAACAGACAGAGAAAAATTTGAAAGGGTAGTTCCAGAAACCATCGAGTTGCCACCAATTACTGAACAAGAAATAAGAAATAGCACAAATAAACTGTCAAACTGGAAATCACCAGGCATTGACTGGTTGAAATAACCGGTTGTTAAAATACTGGTTGTTAACATCCGCACACCACTATTTAGCCAAGTTTTACAACGAAATAATAGAAAATCCTAAAACTTGCCCAACATAGCAAGGGCTCTAATGACCTTGATGTTGACGAGCCCTAAAGCCCCACAAAAACAACAACATGGTTAGAAGATGGTTTGACTTATATGATATCAAAAAATTCCGAAGAAACAAAGAACTATAGACCAATAACCTGCCTACCTACCACATACAAGAACTTGACATCTATAATGGCAAGTAGAATAGAGACACATCTTGTGCAGTTCCAAGTAATGCCCAAAGAACAAAAAGGATGTATGAAGGGTTCAATGGGTTGCAAAGACCAACTGTTGAAATCAAAGGTTATTACAGAAGACTAAAAAAAAAGAACTTCAACATTGTATTGATAGACTACCAAAAAGCATAAGACAGTATACCACACTCATGGATTATCAAATCACTTAAAGTTATAAAAGCAAATGAAAAATTAATATTCTATGAAGATAATATGGAGCAATGGAATACAACATTACTTCCAGGACCTTATATAATAGCGAAAAATGTTAAATACGATGTGGCATCTTCCAAGGAGATACGAAGTGGCATCTTCTGTATAGCCCTCATTACTCTTACAAGAGAACTAAAAACAAGTAAATTAGGATATACTATCGACAAAACAGAAATAAATGTAAACCATCTATGGTACATGGATAATTTAAAATTATTTGCAATTTCCGAACAAGAGATGGAAACAGAAATAAAAACTATCAAGGTAATAAGTGAGGACATTGGTATGAAGTTCGGAATGGATAAATGCTCAACAGTAACTTCAAAATTTGGAAAATTGTATAATACCTCAGACACAGAATTCAACTCTTCTAAAAACATTAAACAATTAGAACCAGGATACACATAAAAATATTTGGGAATAGAAGAAAGTGATGGTAGTAATCAAATGAAACACAGGCCGAAAACAGAATATATTGGAAGAACTACACAAATACTACAAACAAGTTTGAATGCAAAAAACAAAGTTACAGCAATAAATTCTTACGCAGTACCAGTTCTGCAATACAGCCTCGCAGTAACCAATTGGCGACTAGAAGAATTGAGGCAAATTGATAGGAAAACTAGAAAATTGCTTACTTTACATGGAGAACATCAACCTAAGGCTGATATTGATAGACTGTACGTGCCAAGAAAGAAAGGAGGACGGGGTTCAATGCAGTTAGAAACAACAAACAAAATAGCAATTGAAATCCTACACAATTATATCTACTAAAGTACCAATACCCTTATCTCAGACTCTTAAAGAAGTGTGACCAACAAAGATAATATGAATTCAATTAAGAAAAATGCATTAAAATATAGAAAATCAATAGAAACAGAAGAACAAGCAGTTGAAGAGATCTCAATTGAAGACAATCAATAAATTTCAGCCAATCTCAATTGAAGACAAAAAATAAAAAAAGCACAATTTTTGACAAATGGAGAAGTAAACCAATGGACAGCCAATACGTAAGATAAAGGACAAATCGTTAGACAGAGAAAAGTCATTTATCTGGTTGACAGCAGATAATCTCAAGGAAGAAACGGAGAACCTCCTGGTAGCAGCACAGACCAGACCGTCATAACAAGATATTATAGGAAACACATTTTGAAAAAAAGAAAAATATAGTAAATGTTGGCTGTGCCAACAGTATGAAAATACAATAGACCATACAGTTTCTGGCCGTCCAATACTGGCAAATAATGAATACATACACCGCCATGATAATGTTTGCAGAATTGTACACTACAGAATCTGTAAAGAATACAAGATAGATGTAACCGACAAGTGGTATGAACATAACCCACAACCATTTATGACCAAAGACGGCATAACTATAATTTAGAACCAGCATGTAGCAACTGATAGGGCAGTAGCTGGTAACAAATCTGATATTATAGTGCAAAACAATAGAGACAAAACTTGATTAATAGATATTGCAGTACCCAAAGATATAAACATGTCATAAAAAGAAACTGAAAAAATAATAAAATACACAGACTTAAAAATAGAAATTGAGAGAATGTGGAAAACATATCATACCAGTAGTAGTAGGGGCATTATGAACTATCAATAAAACAAAAGAGCTATATATACAGAAAATACCAGAAAATCTAACTCTAAATGAAATTCAAAAAACAGCATTGTTGGGAACCGCCCATATCCTGAGAAAAGTATTGTAGCTGCTATATGGATTATATCCAACCCTGGGAATGTGGTTCATTCTTTGTTGGAATAAAGATACCATTATTAGCTGACAAAAAAAGACAATAATAATAATAGTTTTATTTTGGTTGGCAGGGTTGATGCAGATGACGCAAAATGTTTGAGCTTAAAGAGGGGAAAGTTATGAGAAGAATTAACATTTCAAAATCATCTTAAAATGTAAAAGGAAAAATATGTGAGAGGAATTATACCGATAATTTTTCCACGGCAGTCGTACATCGTCAGCCGGTATATCTTAAATTCTTCGAGTGGAATTTGCCCTCTAAGGAGTAAATTGCCATTTCACTCATGTACGTATATGATTTAGTGAGATCTTACGTGAAAGATGGGTACATGTTTCTTGAGCTATGAATGCAAAAATAAGTGCTTGAAGAGGATGCCCTCAGGGGACAGCAAGTGGTTCCGTATTGTGGAATGTTATCATGAATAATATACTGGAGTATTTACGCAGGGAGCAAGTGAAATGTGTGGCTTATGCCGACGATTTAGTTGTGGAAGTAGAAGTGAACAGTAGAAAGGAGAAACGGTGCAGTGAAGTGTTAAAGGGATTAGAGGAATGTTTTGAAAAGTTACAGCTAGAGTTCTCCCCAGACAATATATGAGCTATGTGGATAGAATTGTCGAGTAAATAGGCGTGATTCAACAGTAAAATGGTTTGGAACAAAACGTACAAGTTGTGCGAAAATAAAAATACCTGGGGGAGGTGTTAAACGAGAAATTCCTCTTTGATGAACATATTCAGTACTCTACCGAGGGGGCTTGGATTTTAGTATGATGTGTGTAGAATTGACGAACTACAATATCGGAAATAGATATTTTAACATTGTATAAAGGTGAAGTACGTCCCATATTAATATAAGGTGTTCGCGTTCCGGAGCATAGGGTAATTTATCAAGAGATGTAGGAAAGCTGAAAAAACTACAGATATTGTGAATACTGAGATTTTCGGGAGTTTATCGAATAGTGTCAAAAGCTTAAGAAGTGATAAATGGAGTAATTTCCATAGATTTGTATGTGCATAGGACATAGTTTCGTCAAATATTGATGAAGAAAGGAGAAATAATGGTGAATGGGAGGCAGATAGGGTAGACGATAAAATGTAGATAAAGAACTGGAGATGTAGTTAGTGAATGGTTGGAGTGTGCGAAAGAGTACGAAGGGACGATTAACATAAAAATATATACCGGATGTCACGACTCTAATAAGACAAATATAATATACCGGATGTGACTACTCTCATAACACAAATAAGACTAAATGGTTTCAGTCAAATAGACATTTTATTGAATTCATTATCGGACACGGATATTTAATACATATTTTTGCAAGAATTAAAAAGGAGGCGAAGGAATGTACATGTAAAACAAGGAGATAAATATCCAGGGCATGTACTATGGGAATAGTGAGGAGCGAGGGGCGTACTTTCTGTTTCTGAAATCTAAGGGTAATGATGCGAATAATAAGGTATAGTTACTAATGTTCCGTCTGAGACACCAAAGTGGAAGGACGTGCGCGTCGTAGCTTCTCTGAGCCGTATACCTACAAATGCCGCAGGAAAGTGAAGTGCTAATTGTGAACATTCAGTTAATTTCCTATGGGTTCCAGAACGTAGAAATATTCTAAAGATAAGTGTATTGTATTATCCATTTTGTTATTATTAGCAATTTGTAGAGATGATTTCGATTAAGCAGTGGCGAGCTGCTATTGGATGTGTGAGATGACCACGGGTACTGGGTGCATTAGTTACCCATTCCTTAAATTTCACGCCTCATTAGTGCGACACCAATAGGTATTCTACTAGTTATAGGCGGAATAGAATCCAACCATGGCCCCACTAACATTGACACCGGTCTGGGGGAACTCCGAACCGGACAGAAGGAAATTCTTGGGAGTCTGGCTGCACACTCCGCTATCTGGCAGGGTTATATGCAGAAAGTGGAATATCTGGAGCACCGGGTTGCGTCTCTCGAGACAGAGAATAAAGCTCTGTGTCGAAACATTGACTACCTGGAAAACCAGTCGCGACGGAATAATCTTCTTGTCTTTGGTTTGGACGACCAACCGGGCGAAACATGGAGGGACTCGGAGCGGCTCGTCCGAGATGTCGCCGCTCAGGCAGGAGTGGTGCTCGCTGAGTGCGATATAGAACGCGTGCACCGTGTGGGCCACAGTATAGAAAAGAGGCCAATAGTGGTGTTAACACAAAACATAAAACTCCAAACACGATCACAACTCCAGCACCCAGCAAGAATCTGCTAACAATTCATCACAAGAGTAAGAAGAAGAATCAATAAAAATACAGCTTACTGTTTAAAGACGAATTAATCTGATTGGTGCTCTAAAAAATAGTTTTATTATCAAGAAACGTTTTAGCGGTATCTTCAATAATGAGTTCAATTTATTAAGTAAATTCACACCATTCAATAATGCAAGTTGTTTCAATATGGAAAAATGACCAAAAAATGAATTTAATAAGATACAATACGTATTTCAGTCGCTTCCTGGTTCTCGTGAAGGAGAGCCGACAATGACGATGATTGTCATTTGTCACGGTTCGTCCTTTGCTCTTACATCGAGATAGCCCGGTGATTTGCGCCGTCTGTTGATATAATTTTGAACTATCTCCTTCAGCTGTTTGCGAGGGACGGCGATCCATAGTTTCGAGTTAGTTCGGTCATTGGCTCACCCTGCTGGTATAATTTGGAACTATCTCATTGCGACGGACGACGAAACGCGTCATCGTCTTGCGGTTTTCCACCGCATACTGATTAATATAATATATCTTTTCAGCGGCAATCTCAATTTAGCAGAACTGCGCAGGCGCTAAGTGCCTCTGAAAGCTGGAGATGACTGCTCATACCAGGTGTTTATCAATCGCTACATGCACGATCGTTTCAAGCGTATGTTTTGGGTTTTTCAAAACAAGTGGTGAAATTGACCTCTTATAAAAAGAGGAACTCTTAATGGGAGCCTCCCATTTTTTGCGCGAGGCGACCGCGGAACCTCTCCGCCGTGTTCGCGTCGTGGATGACTTACCCTTCGCTGTAAGGCAGACACGCAAGGAACTCGGGCATTTTTTGTAGGATGCTTGGGGCAAAAGGTACAGGATGTCTTTGCGTTTTGATAAACTTGTGGTGGATGGGAAGCGTCACACGCTAGAGGCCCTGACTAAAGCGAGTCAGGGAGACAACCCAACCCCATTTGATGACGCTGCAACATCGCCTTTGCGGTCGCCGACACAGCAACGCCACTCATCCCCGATGTCGACACCTCAGCAGCGCGCAACGGTTCGAGGGCAAACCAGCGCCAGCCCGTCATCAAGTGGAAAGTGCACTACGCCTGTCTGCTAGCAACCGGCCACCGTACCTACCTCCCCTCCCCCCCGCAAGGGCAGGTGACGAGGTCGGTGACACTTGCAGCTCAGTACGTCCGCGACAGGTCAGTAGGACAACGGACATGTATTACTCGTAGATGTATTGTGTTGGAACGTTGACGAATTGACAAGGAAACTGACTCAGGGAAGTTTTCGTGAGTTCCTTGAAAAATTCTCTGTAATTGGATTACTTGAAACGTGGTGTAAAGACGGAGACGGTTAATTTAAATGGATATACTTCTTTTACAAAACATTTGAAAAGAAAAGGATCGCGTGGAAGAAACCCAGGTGGAGTCATAATTTATTGCAAGAATTCAACGAATTGTAGTTTCCGAGGAACAAATATAATTTTGCAAAGTTCCATATGCGTTAAACTAGAATGCACGGATATAGAGATATTAATTTTAAGTATTTATAGACCCCGCAAAGAACCGTGTACCATAATAGTTCCTTTTATGAAGAGTTAGAGTTTATATTAAATACACTGAAAAATAGGAATCCCAATGCATGACTTTTATTTAATTCAATACTAGGTGAAGGAATACCAGTCGCGCATGTGGACGAAAATCTTCATGCTAATAATAATAATATAATTAGAAAAAGTAAAGATAAAGTGAGCAATGGGGAGGGAAGCGAATTACTAGAGCTATGCTATTTACATAATTGAGATATTCTGAATGGTTCCTATAGGGAAAGCGCATGCGACAATTTCACGTATAGAAATGGAGAGAACGTAATTAATTATGATTTGTCGTGTCCTAAAACTATACAGTGGATGGATAAATTTCGTATATGCCAAAGAATGGAATATAATCACTTGCCACTTTGTTTAACTTTAAAATATAAAAATAGTTTACAAGTACTACAACAGTCAAACTGCTCGTCAAAAATTAAATGTTTTCAATGGAACCATGAAAAAAGACTAGAATTTGCAGCGAACTTTGAAAGGAATCGCGGAAACTTGCACGCAGATATTCTAAATAAGTTGCAGTTTGAACAGCTTAATGCAGTGACAGAATCTTTACGAAATATTCTACAGAAAGTGGGTTCACACATACGAGTACATATACACAAAAAACACAACATTCGAGAAACGGTATGGTTGAACATAAATTACAGACGCGAAAAAAGATTCTGAAAATGCATTAAAATTCTACATTTGGTGGGGAGGAGAAAGCTTGCGACAAAAATACGTACACTTGAGAAAAAAACTACAAAATAATAATTAACACAGCTAAGCAACAATTGCAGAATTCTGAAAGGGAAAGAATTGCAAGAATTATTCAAATTAAAAATGTTGCAAATATTTGGGATACTATAAATAAAATACGATGTAGGCATAGTTGCACGAACAGTATAGAGGCGAAAAGTTGGGAAATGTACTTCGCTCAAATTCTTTCCCAGAATCAGTGTATACAACGGACGGGCCACGAAATCAAACACCAAATAACAGATTTAGACCGCGAAATAAATATTAATGAAATAAAAGATGTAGTACAAAATTTGAAGTCTGGCAAAGCAACAAGTTCTGATGGTATTTCAAAGGAATTTTTAAAGGAAATAAATTGTCCCAATTCTCGTGGATTTGTTCAATTTTTTATACGAATCTTCCATGTTTCCTGAAATTTGGAATACATCAATAATTTGTCCAATTTATAAAAACAAAGGTGACGTTAACGATCCTAATAACTATTGGAGGTATTTCTTTAATTAATGCAATAGCTAAGATTTTTTGAAAATTCTTCATGTACGGTTAAATAAATTGATAGGAAAAGGAGGAAAAGGGCAGCAGGATTGCAAGCATTGCAAGCAGGATTCAGTAATACCTATAGGACAACATTTTTATAACTACCACAATGGCAGAAAAGGCAACTTCCGTGAAAAGAGGTAAACTATTTTGTGCTTTTGTGGATTTTGAAAAAGCTTTCGATACCGTTAATAGGGAAATACTTTGGTATATTCTAGAAAGTAAAGGAATCTCCACAAAATTCCTAAAAATGCTTCAAGGGATGTATAAATCAGACACGGAATGCGCGATATTAGAATTAGATTGTGTAACATACCTTCTCCGTTGAATGTGGTGTAAAGCAAGGTTGCGTACTTTCCCCACTTCTCTTCATACTATTCATAGATGGGTTCGTAGATAGACTAGCCACGGTAAATGCAGGCGCACCCAGATTCGGAGATGAAAATATCTCAATACAAGCACTCGTTTTTGCCGACGACTTGATTACTTTCTCAAAAACACAAGCAGGTTTACAAAGAAGTTTAGATGAATTAGAAATTTTCTGCGAAGAAACAAAACTAAAAGTTAAAGTTAATAAGACAAAACTCATGACATTTAAAAATGGGTGAGTCTACAGTAAGAATGAAATTTGGTCGTATAAACGAGAAACGCAAGGAAACGTTAAAGAATACATATATTTAGGAGTAACTATCTGCATGAACGAGACATAAGGAAAAACTCGACGAAAAGTCAAATACATTTTAAGTACAATAACAAAATCAAACATTACAGTTCCTGAAATTGCATCAAGACTTATGGATAAAATGTTACTCTACTCATCCCGGGAATAGCGTACGGAGCGGAAATATGGGGCGCGGGGGATACGATATTTTAAACTCTCTTCAAACGAAATATCTTAAAATGGTAACGAGCATTGCTCAAAGCACAGCAAACAGTGGCATTTTATGGGAATTTGGGTTGCTTCCCATTGAAATAACTCTCTGATTATGAGCAATTAAATATTGGCTTTCGATAAGGGCAGGCACCAGGAAAGCACTTGTAACTCAGTCCTACCATAGTAATACAGAAGGAAAATGGGACAGGGAAATTAAAAATGTAATTCAGAAAGCAGTTGTGTATGTCGGAATAGTCCGTCGTTAAATCATCTAAAAAATATTAAGAGACAACTCCAAGACTTTTACCGTCGTGAAATAGAAACCAACAGACTGGAAAAGAGATCACTTGTGTAAACCTTAGTAACTGAACTATGGGGCAGAGAACCATACATTGATTGTCTCAAATCAACAGAACGATCGGATTATGGATGGTTTCACTTAGGAGGATGGAAATTAAGAAAACTGAGGGGGGATTGAGACTCTATTTGCCCACTTTGCGGCGAACAAAATGAAGATTGGATTCACATTTTACTAACGTGCCCGAAATCAGATCAAAAAACGAACTTTTATCCAGGTTCGTGCATTCCAAAATTATCATATTAACGTAGATTTAGCCATTGCGATAATGAGGGACAATAGAGTATCTGTTGTGCGGTCCCTGGGACAGTTACTAAGCTATGTGAGGGAGATGAGAGAAAGAGTAATATTCACTGAGGGAGATGAAAGAGTAATATGATTCAAATGAACCGTAATTCTGCCGCTTCGTCTTATTCTTTTGTTTCAGGTGGAGACATGTTGAGAAGAATTTCCAAGCATTATGTCATTTAAATGTCTTTTGTATTGTAAATAATTGAATTTTATTTTAATCTTTACTTCTATGACAAAACTTTTATATATTACTTTATAATTTCTCTCTTCTTTAAGTATCTTTTGTAAATATATTTATATTATTTGTATATATTCGTGTCCTGACCGTTGGTTTCCCGTGGTTCCCAACGGTGCTCATTTAATCGATAGTGGCAGTATACTTAAAAGATATTTTACAACTAAATTAAACAATATTAAAGAAGCACTAAAGGATGCTAAAAATACTATTACGATACAAATCACAAGTAAATACAATTACAATCATTTTAAGTTCAAAAACAAAGATTGGCAAAATTAAAACTGCAACTATCCACTCAATGAGAGTGAATACCAGGGCTCGGCTCTACTTAAGGGGTATTTGAAAGGCGTACATGCAAGAAACCTCGCCACACATTTGTACATAATTAATAATTTTTGTAAATTTATTGAAATTTAAATTGAATAGTTACTAATGCACAAGGATATGTTTATTAAATATAAGGAAGAAGTAGCTGTGATAGGAATCGTGAGAGATGAAAAAAAATTTGTGTAAATTCAAGAAGTTGTAAATAAGAAAGAGCTGCGTAGTGATGTACTCTGTAGACGAGAATGTTGTGTAGACCACGTGTCAAAATATATGAAGAAAATGTACGTTTGGGGCGTAATACTATTTCACTCTGATTAGATTCTGTCATAAAACTCTTCGAGTTAAAAGTATAACTCGTATTTCAGACTACCCAAGGAATTCCTGATTGATTTACTTGTTCATCGATAAGTTGCTGACTCACTTCTAGCGAATGCAGGCAGACGTGAATTCCCTACAATATCGCTTTGTTGGAGTGTAGACAAATATAACAGGAAATTTTGCGTTGATAACAATTTCTGTAATAAAATATTTCCTTTGAAATTGATTAAAACATAGTTTCTAAGACGATTGACCGAGATTCTACATCACGTGCAACGTAACTGATAAAGTCTCTCTTCAAATTTCACTCGAAAGCTGGAGTCAACAGTTTCACTATATAGTAAGGTGTATTATCACTCTAAAAAATTCTTTTTATTTCAGTATCAGCACGTATGTTGAAATTCCCAGGTATTGCGTCGAGTTCACTCGAAGGAGTTATCGGTACCTAGATGAGATGTAGCCAACATATCGTTCCGGTCAGTTTGGCCTCAGTACAGACTCTGTACTCATTTTACAGCAGGTTAATTAGGCTTGAGAATGTTTGGATGTTCAGGTGTGTTGTGTATCTCACTTTTATCAATCAGTACATGCATGATGTTCCAAACCCTAAAAGCCGTACGTCATTACATATTTTTTCCTATCTGCTGGTGGTCTGTGATCAGCAGGCTATAGGTTGACACGATGAAGTAAATCTTGAGGTTTACCACAGCTTTATAATATGATGAACTTGTTTACGCAAATAAAGTACTTTTAAACTTTCTTAAATTTTTTAGTACAATTTTATAATTTTTTGACATGACTTCGAATGAATACAAAGTGACATTGATGGTGAGACAAATCGCAAACATCAATAACATGTTTACTTATTTCCGGTGATGGGGAGACGCTTAAACCATCACGTTGTATTGAATGGGGTGTAACTGCGTGGCCAAGAAAACAATGATAAATTATCTTGGATTTTGTTCTTGATAGCCACAATATATATAATTACTTACACACTTTTTCGTCAATGTTCTGAAATAATTCACTTACTCTAAATGGGAATTATGACCCTAATCATTTTCTTTTTCTTATGCATACAAGAGATAATTCTTTTGAGATTCGTTGTTGCAATGTACCCTCTACAGATGAAAGAAATATATCCTTTTTACAGTGTATTAAAATGCATATATATATATATATATATATATATATATATATATATATATATATATATATATA
>NNCF01126001.1:15955-59011 GCA_002313205.1 Laupala kohalensis
TGGAACGTCGAAGAAGATCTAAGGAAATGAATATCAGTCGCGTCATCCGACATATTTTCCACAGCATGACTAGCAGTTTTCGAGGGTGACGGAGATAAGTCATTTTGAGAAGGTAAGAGTTTTTTTTTCGGTCAGCGAGCGATTCGTATTAACAACAGCGCAGTTGGAGAGAGAGAGCATTGAAGCAAACCGACCTAGGAAACTAGTGAAAATAACGGCGCATCGTGAGTGGTAAATGGTGATGCGAGTCTCGTTGCAATGCGTTGTCTCGATGGGACTAGGAGGCAGGAGGGAGATGAATTTTTCACTTGGTGTTGAGATCGCGGAGTACTTAGTTTGCGTTCGCGTACGACATAAGACTCGGTTTCTGTGAAGTTCGAGATAATACTTCGTTGTGAGGCTGTGAGAAGTGACACTGCGTTTTGTGATCATCTGATTTTATTCAATTCGATGAATTTGTCGAGAAATAGTAACGATCGGGCGTATGAAAAGAACTGTTATATCTCGAAGCACGTCATCGTTCAAGCAAGTATAAAGAAGCAGCGGAAATTTAAATAAGTTGCTGCCGGAGCTATTAATATGGATGGACGTCGCAAGTGGAATTGTAGGTGTTCCGTAAGCCCAGGACGAACGGTGAGAATATGCAATAACATTTATGAACATTACGAGGACGAGAACTTGTGCTGCACTAGTAACTGGGAGGTGTTGAAGTATCGTGAGCCTACACGAGGGTTCCAGTCGGTAGTCGAATATCTAGCGACCTTGAAGCACACCTGACTGTATTTGAAAAGGGAAGGACGGAGAATAGCCAAGCTTACGAAATATATTCCAAAGCAGGCTGAGGATTTAAAATGATTTAATAATACGTAGGATGTAATGTACGATGTAATGAACTCTGGTCAACAATTCGTAGATCATTATTTAAATATGTAAATTTTGTTATCTAGCATTTTGTGTATTAATGTTAAAAGAATTCAAAAGTTGTGTAATTTATTTTTATATAAATATTTGTTTTGTGTTAAATTGAATAATTATTTGGTGTGAATATTTTTTTTGAAAAAATATATGTGATAACAAATCATTATAGTATTGTATATGCAATCTCCGTGGAAGAGTAAGTTATAGTATGGAAAGGAGTTAAAATGTAGCAAAGAACAAAGCTAACAAAGGGAAGAAGGGGGGCACTACCAAAGGCATAGGTGGATACTAGTGCGGCGTGGGACTTTTCAACGAGGGCGGTAAATTCATTGGTGCGTGCTGATGTACGACGATTCCGTAAGATGGAAGTTAATTGAAGGGGATTACGTTGTATTACTATATATATTAAGTGAATTAAAATGTTTTAAAGGTAATGATAGGGTACTCAGTTCCGGCTTAGTATGGGCTTGACTAACCACGACCACGAACTGGGGACTGGTACTGCGCCACCAGTACCCTCACACCGTAAACTTTAGGCATGCTTCAGTGACCACCATTGGCGCGATGGTGGAATGTTGTGTGTTGCGAAGAGCGGATATCTTGCCTCCAGTGGCCGGGTCGCGAGGACGGACTAAAACTCTAAAAATAACCTATCAACGTGTTACACGCCGAAGTAGTGAATGGGTGTTGAGGTTAAACACCCGATAGCGGACAACCTCTGGGGCAACTGCCGCACCTCAGTTGTATAAGGATTATTGGCGTGATGCGGGAGCTTCATGTCGCCGGACTTCTGTACCACTGAACTTGTGGGACGAAATCTCGGAAGAAAATAAACCTTCACCTTGCAAAGCGGGAGGACGGCAAGGGTCAAACGACAGACTGCGACTTCTGTAAAACGGCAGAGGGGTCACAGCTCTCCCGCTTCAGAAAACAAGAAACAGGTACAGAGCATTCCGTATGAGAATGCTTTCGTAATAATGACTAGAACTAATGGAAGTTTAGAGAAGGTGTCACCCTTCAACATTCATAAAGATTTCGAAGGTCTTGTTGATGGATTAAAGTCAATAAAAAATTGAGAATCGGTACGATGCTGCTTGCAACCAAAACAAACAAGCTAGCTTTAAGACTGTTGCTATGTACCATACTGGGAGAATACCCTGTAAGGTGTGAGCTACATGCTGCGCTTAATCACGGCAAGGGAGCGATCACATGCAGGATATTTTAGAAATGAAGGTCGAAGAACTATGAAGAAAGGAATGGGAGGCTGACCATGTGGTGGAAGTCAGTCAAATTATGAGGAAAGTTGGTTGTGTTCTTGAGAAGACCACCTCCATTGTAGTATTTGACTGTCCTAAGCTGCTAAAGGAAGTGAAAGTTGAATGAATTAACCTGCTTGTGGGGCCCTTTCATTCCAAACACTAAGCGATGTCTTCAATGCCAAAGGTTTGAACACCCAACTTCAACGTGTAATGATCTTGCAATTTGTGGAAAGTGTGGAAAAGCGGCATATGAACCTGACGTTACATGCTTGGATCTCGTTACATGCTATGTGCGTTAACTGTACAGGTAACTACCCAGCAGAGAATGTGTCAGCCCCCTAGAGGAGATCAAGATACTGGAAAAGATCTCTTACGGTGAAGCTCGTAAGAACACACACACCCTGTATTCTCTGCTAGCTATTCGTCTGTGGGAAAGGCTAGTGAAGAAAGTATGAGTTCAAACATCTACTACTAATATGTCTACGAAAACGTCGTGCACATGCAAGTGCAGATGCGGAAAGAAAATTGACCAAGATGTCCTCGTGAAGCCATTTTCTCGAGCTACCCCCAGAACTTCAACTTCAACTTGACCGGAATTGATGGGATGGTCCCTTGCTTGCTTCCGGAGAGTAAATTATTTTTTTCCTCCACGTGGTCATACGCAGTTTGTACTGTTTTTTGACAATAAATTTATTTATTTAATATCAACAAAGAATTCTCCCTGCTATGTCAAGGCACAAGCCAACAAACCTTCTAAGTAGAACAAAGTTCAGGGTAACAAGGAAAGACCCTTGGACCACTTTAATTTCAAAATTAAAACTCTCGTGTCCAGGTCGTAGAGGCAAAAGAAGAGATATTTTCTTTCTTCCCCCGGGTAGGATAGTTCGATGATAGTGCAGAAATGCACTGTCAAGAACCCGATCCAGGACGTTCTAAATTATAATGGCCCCTATACTACGATGTAATCTCAATGGATTTATAACTCAACGTAAAGAGCAATTGCTATTTGCGCGTCGTAATCCAATATGTATTTGCAATATGTAATGTAAGACACACCTTCCGGATCACTCCCCCTCTCTGCGAGGATACAGCATCTTCAGGATTCATGACAACAACGGAAAAAGAGTGGATGTATCTGTCAAAAATATTGTCCTCTTCTTATCTATCGTACTACGTACTGAACTTCGTACTATGTACTGTGTGTTCCTTTTATCTTCAACAGACACGGACCTAGTGAAGCATATGCCTTGACCTTTTCGCCTTCTTAGAGAATTTAATGTCCGGAGTGTACATTGGGGTGCGACCTGCGACCCATAGGCGGAATCGCGAATTTCCTGTTCGTGTGTGAGGAATGGTGCATTTTGAACACATTTTGACTAATTTCACATTTGCTACAGGGTCATTGACTGCTTAAGACCTGTCACTTTGCTCGCCTGAACTTGCTGATGTTTTCTAATGGGAGATAGAAGAGGATATGTATGGTAGCGACCATTACCGTATCTGGTTATTCTCGCAGGAACGTGCGACAGTTTCGGAATGCAAGCCCCAGAAATGGATTCTCAGAATTGGGTACAATACCGTTCTCTGACTGTTTACATAGAAACGGAAAATATTCAATAAAGGTTCGAGCATCTGACCCGGGTTATTTATCACGCCACTGAGGAATCCATTCAGAAAACATCTGTTTCCGCAAAGACGCATGCCATTGCGCAACTCAGGGGAGGCGAAGAGCTAATCGAAGATTATCGTCAGAAAACCTCGCCGCATTTCCGATTGGTAGAGTGAAAGTGCGCAGAACTATAAAAGAATTCACAACTACCGCCTGGAATGAGTTTCTAAATAGCATTAAGAGATCAACATCGTCCACTTAAGTATGGGAATCAATCCAAAAGATATCCGGAAAGTATTCTCGAGTCCCGATATCCTGACTCAATTATAAGGGTCAGGCTCTCATCAAAAATTGAGAAATGACAACAGCACTGGCTGAATATTTCGGTGATTTAACATTTACATGCAACTGTGATCCCGATTTCGCCAGGTAGAGAGAATTTGCGGAGTACCTCCTTAGACTTTCGTTCCACCAACTGGGAATCCTACAAGTCTTTCTTCTCTATGTGGGAACTTGGGTTTTACTCTAGCTACAGTATTCGACACCTCACGTGGCCCCGATTATACTCGCTACGAAGTGCTTAGACATGTTAGTCTAAAATCGAAAAAATATCTTCTCGATATCTTGTGGTCCGAAGAAGTATTCCGTAATTCGTGGAAGGAAGCAACGCTTATCCCTCTACTAATACCCAGAAAGGACAGCCATCAGTTATTGTCGAAGCATCAGTTTGACGAGTTGTGTTGGTAAAACTCTGGAGAGTATTATCAACCGACGTCTCATCTGCTACTTTGAAAGGTATAACCTTCTAAGCTGATCTCAGTGTGGTTTCAGGACGTTTCATTCCACTACTTCTCATGTAAACAGCAATTCAAGAGGCGTTCGTCCGAATATATAATGTCGTCGGAATAATTTTTGACATCGAAAAGGTTTAAGATACTACTTGGCGTCGTTGCATTTTGCAACAACTTTATGCCTGGAGTTTTAGAGAATATTTTCCCCAGATTTTGTCTTTTTTGGATAAGCGTTCCTTCCGTTACAGAATTGGAAGGGGCATCTCTGATCTCCTTTTTCAAGAAAACGATGTCCCTCAGGGCTCAGTCCTTAGTGTGGCTATATTTGCAGTGGCGACTAACAGCATAATATCTGCTGTAAGGAATCCTGTCCAACACTCTCTTTTTATCGACGACTTTGCCATCTTTTGCTCATTGTCACAGGTGCGGAGCGACAAATCCAATTCATCCTCAATAGAGTGAATGAGTGGTAAAAAACGACTCTTTCGTTTCTCTGCTGGATAAACACGCTGTGTTCTTTTCAGTAGGAGACCAAGTCTCCAGTCAAATCTTCACTTCGCCCTGGGGACAACGTTATTAAATCCTATCCTTTAGTAAAGTTCTTAGGTCTAACCTTTGATCAGTGACTATATTGGATTGAAAATCTTACCAACCTAAGAGCTAGAGAACTAAAGTATCTGAATCTTTTGAAGCGTCTGTGTAGCAGGGAATGGGGTGATGATCGCTCATCCTTGCTCCTGTTTTATCGAGCATAATCTCAGCTCGATTGTGATTGCGTTCTTTAAAGCAATTTAAGAATTTGGATAGTTTCCATCACGCTGGAATCCGACTAGCTGCGGAAGCGTTCCATACTAGTCTCATTCCCAGTTTGCATGCCTAGAGTGGCGAACCATATTTTTCCTTCCGGCGACAATTACTCATGTTACGACACTTTTCCCATGTGCGAACTTTGCGCGACAATCTGGTGTAGAACGCAGTATTTCATCCTTCTTCTTCCATCCGCTTCTACTGCAACAGACTGAGAGCAATCAAACAGTTTGTAAATCGCTCCAAACAAAGTTTGGAAACCTTGAATATTCATATACCCAATGTCTTAAATCAAGGTTTCAGCAAGACTCCTCCCTGGGCTTTGCATAAGCCGAAGATTAATTTCGATATGACGAGAAGAACACTCCAGTCGCTATGTTGAGGGTATACTTCCACTTAATCCTCGACAAAAATCGTCTATATTCCTGCGTTTACTGGCGGGTCGAAGGAGGCCGATGGTGTCGGCTGTTTCGACGTGTTTTCTCGTAAGACATGCGGCACTGTCTTGGCGACTTATGCAGCGTTTACACTGCTGAATGCTACGCCGTGTTGAGAGCACACCACATTGAGTACTCCCGCGGATCAAATTTCTTGATGCTCTGATTCTCTGAGTGCTCATCATGCAATCCGGACTATGTATCCAGCCGAAAAGCTGATCCAGAATATTCTTTGTCCTCTTCAGAGTGACAGAAAGGACATATTGTTTATTGGGTACCAGGACACGCAGGAATAAGAGGAAATGAGGAAGCAGACATTTCTGCGAAGGAGGCATGTCTCAAGAATTGCATGGGTATCTCTACGATTCCAAAAGTAATTCCTCACGAGACATTGTAAGGTCTTTCAAGTCATGGATACTTTGAGAATGGAACAGTGAGTGGTTGACTAGTGAAGGGAATAAGTTTCGACTTATCGAGTTCTCTGTTAAGTTATGGGGCAGTTCCTGTTGGTCAGCAAGGCGGGGCTCACCTACTAACATATTGCAGAAAAAAGCACCACAATACGGAGACAAATTTTTCTGGCTGCAGATTTACCAATAATTCTCGGAAATGAAACGGATGATGTTAATAAACTATTAAACTTCGTAAATAAATCGGGGCTCCTCCCAAAAGTTCTCGGGGGGGTTTAAATCTACATTCTCCTTTTCCTTTCCTCTTTTATTTTCTTTCATCCTTACTTTACCTTTGTTTGGAAAATTATAGTATTTATAATTTATTTATTTTTTAATGTAATGTATTAGGCAACTTTCGTTTGTTCTTTCTTATCATCTTCGTGTTTAGAAATTTGGTGTATTCAGGAGAGTTTTCTAGTGGGTGTGGTCGACGTATTGGGCGAGTCCCACACACATGGAAGAATCAATTTTTCTTAATATCATTTTTCACTTTGTAGTACAGCACTTTTTAAAATAAAAGCTTGTTTCATTTTTTATGTTTATTTTGTTTTATACTTTTTAGTATTGGAATTTTTTATTTGTCAAATGAGCATTGCAAGCTTCTTGTTCAAGCAGCATACATGGGACATTTACACATAAGGTGTAGGACATCCATACATAACGTGTTCTTATTTTAGTTACGAAATACCAACTGTAAGTTTCTGTAGGTCTCTTTAAATTGAACGGAAATCCTACCGGAAAAGAGGCGTAATAGCCACCGATGTGGAATAAAACCACTTTAATAATTCTTTCGAATGAATCTATAAAGTGACGCTTATTAGAAGAAGCGTACTGAATTTTGAGTTGACGGATTAACCATTCAAAATCTGTGCTATAGACCAACTCGTCATCCTTGGAAAAGTGAGGAACAAAATCTTTCTCACAATGTTTGTACTACGAAAACGACACTCCAGGTAACAATAAATTCCTGCTTTTCAGTCTTAATTTGAGCAACATTGCAGATTTGGGTCTCTCACTCAGTCATTAATCTCATCTTGAGAAAAACATCTTCACAATCAGAAGTGTAGTCATCATCTGGTTCAGGCATGATATCTTCATCAGAGCAAAGTATTTCTTTCAAGGTAGCAGGGGGTGTGGGTATTGGGAAGTCTCGACCATGGGGGACGTGTCGAATGGCAGAGTACTAACTAAGATCAGTGCAGTAGACAGCAAAATAAGACGAAATGAGGATTATGTACGATCATTTTAGAGCCCGTGCGCACAGATTGTAACATAATGACCTTGGTTCCCAACAGCTTATCGACAGCAAGAGCGGAAATCAGGAAATCGTGTTATTTTGCCTATTTAATGACTAATAATAATACTTGAAAATCAGTTAGAAATAATCAAACAGCTTTTTGGTCGCAGACCAGTGTAATTTTCTTCTGAGACCTGTGAAATCAATATTTTCTACTGTTGTATGATTTATTACTGGGAAACTGGGATAATTATTTTGTTTATTTATTGATTAATAATTATAGTACAATTGTTTATGTAACTTATTTTGTTTTAAGTTAACAACATTTACTTCACGTTCACCAACTACATGCATAAATTGTTTTCCGGTCCTAGTTAAAATAACATTGTGTACTTTAAGAATCAACGTACATTAATCATTTATTGAAAGAATAAAATATTTGTAATTATTTAGAATATTTAATATATCTGTTATTGGACCAAACTTACGTGAAAGCAGGAGAACTTTGAACTTTAACCATACTTTTTGCTGGAATTTAATTGTTAACTATGTCTCCTTTAAATTGAATGATCACGGCACTATTAGTAAAGCCAGTATATACTCGTAAAGGAAAGGCACTATATGTTAAAGGAATAGCTACGTGTAGTAAAGGTATTGCATTTTTGTTCAGTGAGTTACGAATAGCTATCCAGTATCTTACGTTCGGGTATATAATACTATCAATTGATAGAAAAAAATATTGAGAGTGAAATTTTGTGTATTAATTTTTCAACAAATATATTTTCATAGATATTGGATTATTTGAAATCATTTATAATTAAAGACTTCGGTACAGAATCTATTTGTTTTCGCACGTCGCTAAATTATAATTTAAAATTTATTCTTTATATATTTTAAAAGTATTTTAAAACTATGTTTGTGGAAAAGAACAAAGTATTCATGTAATATGTATAGTAATAATAAATTTATTGTCAAAAATCAGTACAAACTGCGTATGACCACGTGGAGGACAATAAACTAATTTACTCTCCGGAAGCAAGCAAGGGACCATCCCATCAATTCCGATCAAGGGCCCTAAGGCAGAGGCGGATTCAAAAATTTCAGCAAAAGTTCCTAGATAAGATAAAAAGTTAGCTGCGAGTTATAATACATATATAATGTCAATATGTTTGTAATTCAACGCAAATATGTTTGTAAATTTACATGTACAAGTTATTATCGAACTATAGATTATTCTGAGTATAGTGTTTAAAAATAAGAGTTGAAAAAACACTAAATTCACGATTTATTGTTACAATAAACACGCCCCTAGACAAAGCCTAGAGAACCTGTATAAGAAATCCGCCTCCACCCGAAGGAATAGTTTTTTAAAGAAAAGTCATTAGAAAGAAAGGCATTTTCATCACAATAAGTCACGAAAATTTTAAGAAAATAGGTAATATTATCAATAATGTTATGGAGGAAACTAGTTACTTATTATCGTAACCTTATATACGCCACAAAGACTTAACTCATGGCTTCCCGTTTCAGTCGTATTCCTATGTGAATAAGTTTTAAGGTACTGATTGATTGTTTAAACTGTAACTCAAGCATTTCTTCGTACGGATATGAATTTAATGTTAATGATTGAAATGAACGGCATAAAATGATTGCGTTTGGAATGAACCCCCGCAATTCTATTTTTTTCTTCAAAACTGTTAAGTTAATTGGTATGAGGATGTGGGTGAAAGAAATATGCTGTTTTACAGTTGCGAGTTTCAGTAATTTGAAAGGAATGAAATCAATTAAAAAGCAATTTTGTTTTATTTAATTAAACTATTAATTACATAACCATAATATGGAAAAGCATAATTAAAATATTAATTAAAAATAATTTTCTTCGTGACATTGATATGCGTATCAGATAAATGTTAATTTATATACACATTTTATCCCACAAAAATAAAGGATTTTAACTCACACAATTAAAAAATGTTAACTTTTTTGGCTGATGGCGAAGAAAGCATTGTGACTTCTGACGGGACGAATACTTTGCAAAATCCTGTACTTCAATCAAAAGCTCATAATTAGATTATTCATGCAATTTTCAATGTTAAACACAAGAGAGTCTGCTGTTCTTATAATTTATTTGTGGTTTACTTTATATATTTTATTTGTTGTTCATATGATTTTTATACCCCAACTCACGTAATTTTTTTGATTTTTAATCGAGGCTTTGTCTATTCAAAATGCATGCATGATTTGCTTTATTTTTTCTTTTCTCTTGGCTTAATAGCTCTATATTAACAGTGAAATTGTACGAACGATTAATCTCTTCTCGATAAAGATGAATCGAGAATTGAATCAACACATTTAAATAAAATAATGAAGGAAACGAAACACCTTAAACTGTCTTTTGAAGTGTTCCTGGCAAAAGAGGAGTGAAGGGTATAAACTTAAGTTGGCGATATAAAGAGTGGTAACCTCTCTTTCGACGTGACGTCAGAAGACGTCACGCCGGTCCGACAGCGCCATCTACACCGACGGAAGACGGTGACCGCGGCAGAGTGAGNAGAGACATCACGGACAATGAGACCAGGGTCGCTTAGCTTAGTGGCCTGCGTATTATCTAATTATATGCAAATAGTGTACTTGTTATTTTCGTGATAAATTAGTGTTCATCACCTGTTGTATTATCGTTCCGCTCCTTCAGCGGATATAACATAGAGAATTCCGTTTTAATGTACTTCCTGAATGATATAGGTTTTTAAAATCTGAAAATGTTACTGAAATTGGGTAGGTCGACTTCTGACAATGTTTTATGAACGTTAGAGTTCCTTTATGGATTTATAATATTTAATATGTAAAAGAAATAGCAAAATTTAACTTGTAATGACTAATCTAAATATTTTTCCTTTTTTAAAGATTGTCTCAGTATGACAGCCAAAACATTTAAATAATTACTCACCATTACTAAATACTTTAATAAAGAAAAAAATTAAATAGATTTACATTAGCTGTCTATAGATTTTTTTCCTTTAACAGTATCAACAAATGCCGATTTAATTTTTTTTGTTATATTCTCTTTAAGATGTAAACAAGCTGCAAGTTACGAAGAGTTCGTACAATGCTTCCTATAGTGATAGCGTCTTTGCTTTCACGATATCGCTGAGCAAAAGAGCGTGTATATACACCCTTCTTGGCCGAACTAAGCGAGGTTTTCTTCAGGAGTTTCCCCAACCTACTCCAAACAAATATTGGTTCGGTCCCATAAGTTACCTGGTAACCCAACATATCTCCTTCCCAAGTAACGGTTAGGAGGAAGAGCAGGCCTCGTGGCCTGAACCTCTCCATAGCACAATAAATAAATGAAATAAATAAATAGTGACCGTAATAATGCTCTTATCGTAAAAGACTCACTACTCTCACGTTAATTGTGTAATTAATGTTTTGTGATTGAAAACAGGATTGTTTCTTGAATGAACTACAATTAACTTTTCACATTTTAATATAATATATATTCCCCCTCAAAAATATATACTAACACAAAATTTAACATTCCAAATCCTTTATTTTACGTCGTTAAACAAATTGTTGTATCCTTAATTTCAATAATAATTCTGGAAGTAAGAACAATAGTGTTATGCAATATTAATTTAAGTAAACTTATTTCATATTTTTACGTGTGATTCTAAACAATGATATATCAAGAAACCTGTGGAATAAACCTTTTTCATTATATTAGTTTTGGTTATCATTTTTCATTATATCTGCTTCAATAATGGTTATCGTAGTAAACTACGTAGTATTATCGCAAAATCTATATTGGCTCCCAAACCAAGAATACCTCAAAAGTGCTGCTTTATTTTCTAATGTGTTACTAATTTTAATGCATATTAAAGAATTGTTGTGTTGATTGAATTACCTAACTTGATTAGTTCCTTTTATCATATGTGTCAGACATTGGCCAGCACCGTACCTACACTAAAAAAAAAGAAGAAGCAGAAGAGAGAATCAACGGTGAAGGTAGTGAGCAGGTCACACACCCGGACACTTATCTCTCGCGTCACATGTGTGACGTCGCTTGTAGTAGTAGAGGTGGTGAGTGTACCGACAGGTGAGTAGATGTTAGGGAGGGGGGAGAGCGTGGCGTTGAAGCGGTCTCGGGAGACCGCTGCCACGACGGCCACTGTCAGTCCTGCGCCGCGCACCCATGAGTGAGAAGGTGTCTTCAGATCCAACGGCCGCCGTGCCCAATGAGAAGAGCGCTGTTTTGGAGAAAGACCTGGAAGAGAGACAAGCATGGGGCAGTAAACTCGAGTTCCTCTTGTCATGTCTGAGCTATGCAGTGGGTCTCGGTAACGTATGGCGCTTCCCGTATTTGGTCTACCGCAACGGTGGGGGTGAGTGTCCTAATGATCTAGGGTTGGGGAAAGAGCTTCAAAATTCATTCTTTACAGCAAAATGAAAATAGAGTTTTTTTCAACAAATAAAACAATAAACAAACGAGTTGTAAAGTAAATAAGAATTTTTCATATTTTAATTGATGATACCACGAGTAATAATTAACTTACATATATATGTCTGCTCATACGTCATAATATAAATTTAAAAAAAATTGATACATATTTTCATGTATTTGGCAATCAATTGTTTCCAACATCACGCTTCATATAACACTAAAATCTTTTATTAAACAATTAATTAATATCGGCATGTTATTAATTGCAAGGAAAATATTCAAAATTGCAATGTACAAGTTATTATTGAACCGAGCATTATATTTCCAAAACCTTTTGAATTATAGGCAAACTTGTTCACATTTGTAGGAATCAATACAAAAACACATATTTGATATTCATTTTAAGATGCAAGTTAAAACTAACTATTGTTAATAATCATAAATGTATAAAATTATTATCAAATTTGATCGTCCATTTAATGTTCTAGTATGTGTTACGTTATACTTGAATGAAGAAAGCGGAGATAATTATTTTACTCAATTTTCTTTATTGCTTTGTTCAGATTGCTTATCAGGTGGTGACAGGAGCGGTTGATAACACAATCATGTGAATTGGTTTTCGTTAAATTTAATTTTTGACATTTTAGGACGTGCTGAACAAACGCTTCGTTTTGAAGGAATTTTCCTTTATTGTGATATGAGTATTAGATATTGAATACTTTTCTTTTTTCTTCGATAAAACGTTTTTACATTTGATTTTTAATTATCCAAATAACTTCAGTGGAACATTTCACAGATATCCTGCAGCTTATCTCATGCTGTTAGCAAGTTTTAGAACACGATCAACCTTTCTTTCTTATCTGGAAGTGTTAGATACGAACAGTGTTTTACGAAACCATTATTATGAAGAAAAAAAGAAGTTCAATGCACTTTATGTTGCGAGATTTTCCAGAAGGTTGCAATTCATAGAGCTTACTTATGACTCATCACAATGTAGCAATTTCTATAATACGATAAATCTATTTAAGAGGATGTACTGAACAGGGAAACCAAGATAAACATAATTACTCAAGTGACCCAGTTTAATGCAGAACAAAATGTACCAAAGAAAAAAGGCAAAAATTGCTGCTTTCTAAGAAATGTACTTTCAGTGAAGAAATATAAGAATAATATAAAAGAGGGCAAAAAAGGAAACAATTTTGATACATTTCTATTGTTTACATTTATTTTAGTACTTTTTATCCTCTTTGCGTGGAAAAATATTTTCATTTGTGCAAATAAGTCCTTTGGAAAAATACTAACAAAGTATTGATCTACACAAGAACGTGTGAAAAACCTCGTTACTGAGCTTAATATGGTTGGATAAACTTAGTAGATGCCAACGAGTTCCTTGCGGCTTATACGATTCTTAATATAAAATCAAAAGATTTGTGAAATTAATGAAAAACCTCATCTAAGGTTCTTCATGAATAATTCTTTTTGCAGCGTTTAAAAAAAATATTATTCTTTCACGATTTCCGGAGATTATTTGATTCAGAAGCGGTCGTAGAAACAAACAACTGTATTACCAAATATGTTCACTATATACTTTTAGACATTTTACAACTTTTAAAGGAAACAAATAAATATATTTTACATTTTCATACAAGTTACATCGTTAAAAATTCAATAATTCTTAGCGCTTTATGAAATTTAAGAACTCGAAACGAGAAATAAATTTTTATTGCGTAATTAAAAGAATATTACCATCAAGTTTACATCTCAGTTAAGTTGAGCATTTAAATTCAATTATATTATTAAAACTTACGAGATAATCTTCAGTTTTGTCGCTCCAAGAAGTAACTTTCTTCATCCGTTGTAAACATTAGTTTTCCTGCACAGTTTACAATTTTTTAGTTAATTATAAAATGACAAGTGTAAGAAGAACTTTGGAAATAATGTATAGTCTCGTAACCGCAATGGCATCCTTTTGAAGTTCTTGTTATCACTAAGGAAATCCCTTGTGATAACATCCTGTACCTGTATCAAAATTTGGTTCATAAAATGGTACCGTGTATTTAGTATACAAGCATCGAACATAAAACATAGTTATCGATAATGGGAATGATCTTTTAAACAGCATTAAATTTCGCTGTTTGGAAGCCTAATTCCCGTGTGAACATTAAAATATCTTCATTAAGAAATATCATTGGAGCGTAAAAGAGGAAAATGAGGGAATACGATCGGGGTCACAATGATAATTCCATTGTCCCGCCAGTAACACTGACCGCACTTTCACTTGCTTCGCGTGAATCCCACAATCTGTGCGTCTGCGCCACTCCTTCCTGAGCCGGTTCTGGAATCGAGTGCCCGTATCGCCGATCCCCGGGGCTTCCCATGTTCCCCCCTTCGTTTCCTGGTGGTTTCGCGGAACGCGACCTCGCAACACATACGTCATCGGTAACGCAGAATGGACTTGAAACTATAATTATATTGCAACAGATGGAAGACTGATACTTTTCAGTGAACTAATTATATTCAATATTTCAGATTAACTATGCAATATTTTTACAATGTAATATGTTTTTTTAAGATAACATATCTATACCTAAATTAATAATTTGAATAGAAGTTGCATTGAGTTACACGTTTTATAACTCTCCATTTATACGTTTCTAACTAATATAACATGATTAGTTATGTTCTATTTGGTTGGAAAGAAATTAGTTTGAATATTTATTCGTTAAAAACTCATGTTGACCGTTGCTAGTAACCTTAGGAGCCGTTTATAAATTACGTAACGCACTTTGCATCGTTACTCTGCGTTACGGCGGTTAGGACGTGTGAACCTTAGTGTCACGTAACGCTGTGTTGTATAATGTTTTATAGTGTTTTTAACATTTCTTCACTGTAATCTACGTACTCAACCACCGGTTGACAGCATAGAGCAGTGAGGAACGAACTGTCAAGAAAAAAATTGGCCCTCACATTTTCCGAAACGCGACAACAACGTTTTTTGGCGGTGTGGGTTAGGGTTAGCGTTTCGTTATTATTGTGGGGGGTAAGAGGTACCGGTACATTTGAGATGGAGAGGGAGGAGTCGTTCAAATGGAAATTTTTGCGTTACGTAATATAATTCTTTGACCGTCTTCAAAATAAGAATAGGGTAAGCCGGGGTGAAGATTTACACGGGGCAAAGGTTTGTATTGAAGTTTGAACAGGTGGGAGAAGATTTTCCGCGTAAATTAGGTATGTAGCACATTCGTCTATCTCTCGTCTGTAGCTTTGTGGAACTCTGTCGACTCCGTGTTTTGTACACTGAAGAAAATGAGCCGAGTTCATTTTTCTCATTTTGGATGTTATTTTCCGCAACATTTACGTAAAATTAGGTACTCAACATAATTATCAAAGGTTTCAACCACATTTTATCTGTTTAGTATGTATAATAAGCTTTGAAATGCCACCTATAGATTTCGGGTTACGCTGTTCAACGAGGAAGAAATTCCGTCCGAACAAAATTGTTCGAAAAAGGGCAAAAGTTCGCGGATATGCACCTTCAAACCTTCGCCTCTGACACTTTTTAGAAGTAAAAATTTTCTTCCTTTCTTCTTTTCTTTTGTGTACAATTCATGAATTACTGATATGATAAAAGTAAGTATTGAGTATTCGGTAATTCATGGAAGGCTTCGATCAGTCTTCAACGTGGATCACGGCAAGGAGTTGGTTTTACATTGTGTTGATTTAGACAAAAGATTTTTCGGATTCAACCTAACACCCTTGGGATTTCTACTTTACTCTTTACGCTAAGAAAACAATATTAAATGCCCATTCTCAGAGTCTACCAAGATGGCTAGGGAAGATTTTACCAACGTTTTCCTAGAAAAGGAACAGATTATATCTAAGGACCCCAGGAAAAGCGAGTGTGGCTCGAACCATGGGATAACAGGTTCGAACTCAACCAATACTTAGACAATTTGGAACAAACACTCGTTAAATACAAGTTTCCACCACATACTTAACATGGACGAAACTGGGGTTCAAACAATTCCCAATAAAATTCCCAAGCTCATTGCTCCAACTGGAAAAAATGAGGTTGGCAAGTCTGTGTCCGCAGAACATGGAAAACTGTTGCTGTTGTCTGTTCTATGTGCCACTGGAAACTTTGTACCTCCATATTTTATATTTGCAAGGAAGAGATGAGTTCGCAGTGCGAATCTTCGCCCCGAACCGTGGGAGAAAGATTCGCAAACACATATTTTTGAAAAATCAAAAATTTGGTATCTTAATGTATTTATTAAAAATTCACATTTTTACCAAAGGTGGAGAAGAACACAAACCATTTTTGTGGACTATTAAATGAACTCCAAGTCAGTGAAAAATCAAAGTGTCAAAAATGCAAACCTTTACCCCGGCTTCCCCTATATCGAGTGGACAATTTATACGGAGTGCGGGAGACACGTTTACTTTTGTATCACAAACAATATCTTCGATAGAAATAATAACATCAAACAAACGAAACATACTGATAAATTATCAATTTTAAAATTTTGTATTGAAATTTCAATTGAATGTTTTGAATTGTTCAATACTTGACTGTTCAAATAAGAATTAACCGAACAGAATTATAATTTTGGTAATACTGTATTATTATATTTGGAAATTATTCCAAAGAATCTGAACTCTATATATTTATTTTTCAATTTTTTAAATAAATCAAACAATAAATGCAAACGTATAAACTTATGTTATATCCGTGGTATATAATGAGGATTTTACGAAATAATTATATCTCTATTCTAATTTTAAAGAAGTTAAAATAATGGTCACTTTTAATTGAATAATTTACTTTTTTCTTCTTTTTGAATTAACATTATAATATGCTATTTTTCGATTAAATTTTAACCCATTTCTGTCGTGGTTAGAAAAGAAAAGTTATCTGGGTCATGGTTCCACTCTCTTCAACTGTTCTTTTATTGATAACAGGTAGCAGGAAACTCCCCTAATCATGAAACTTTTTGATATGATTTTTCATTCGTTTATTGTTCTTTAAATATTGTACATAGGAGATGTTTTGTGAGCCAATGGTGTACTTTTCGCTTTGTGCGATGGGTACCTAGGCTGACGGTGTGGCGGCGCTGCAGTGGCGACCCGGCGCGGCCGTTGCTTTCGCTCGCGTAGGTGCACGAGGACGCCCTAACGGGGACACTCAGTGTTCCAATAACGAAGGTTGCAATGCAACTCTTCTTGCTTACTAACCAGTGCCGCAGGTACAATTTTTGCCAGGAGAGGTAATTGTTACTAAACGACCTGCGTCTGTAATTCTGGCATACTCTATGTGTAGTCCACTTAATTAGCTATCTTTTGAAAGTTTTCCCGTCTTATATAGAAACTTTTCCCGTTCTATATATTCAGAATAGTAGTTCATTGGCTACAGTTAAATGATACAAATTCTGTTCAATATTTATATATCCTTCGACACATATTTTCTCACTGTGAGAAACTAGTGCATTTTCATCAATTATTGAGAAAAATTTAATGATATTTTTGCTGATACATTGTTGTTCATGATATGGTGATTAATATAATGAAGATTAAATATAGATTAATATTTAAGATATTATAAATAACGAGATTATAAATTTAGTTCAATGTAGGTCCGGATACAAACATTGCTCACATAACTGATGTGTGAAACTGACGGAACACCGGAGAAGTGAATCATGAAGGGCAAAGCTGAGAAGAAATAGGTGCCACCGAACGTAAAAAGGGAACTGTTATAATTTCGTATTTTTCCTCGGATAGGATCGAGATTTAAATATATTTAGGTATCAATTAATTTTTAGAAAATTATGTATTAGGTCATGGTTTCTCCAAAGGCCTATATTTTATATAAACATAATTACTCAAAAATTTAATATATACTCAACACATTTCATTACACAAGAAATATGTTATACATCCATGAGATCCATTTAGATTGTTTGAATTAACGATGTTTACGAAGATTTGGAATGCAATTTACAAATATTTTTCATTTGGAAAACAAGAAGATTGTATTTACTAGGCTCATCCGTAAACTAAATATTGTCTTTATAAAATAAAAACAAGATAAAAATACATTTATTTTTCAAAACGTAAACAATTCATGCGTTTGTTTTATTGTTTGACGTTCCGATTTAACTGTTTTTAAATAATTATCGTTTCCTTCCGTACCTGAAGAGCGTTGAATCTAAAGTGCTGATGACCTTTTAGCGAATTATGTCACTTTACTTGGCATAAGGAAAACAAAAGTTGAGAATAAAGACTCCTTACAATGAGATTAGGGTGAAATGTGCACCATTACATGAATTGACATTTTAACTTTGCATTGAGGATTGTTAAGTGGGTCTACAAAACTGATTGTGCAGACTCATGAAAGTGATTTTTTATATATTGCAGACTCTTGAAAGACATTTTTATGATATTCTAAAAAAAGCTTTACCCTCAGTAATAATATATTTCTTACAATACACTGTTTTATGATCCGTGGCGTAGTGCATAACACACACGTCTTCTACCTCTGGTGACCCCGGTAAACTGACGCAACTAGAATTTGCCGTGGTGTACAAAGCGTGTTCGCGGCAGATTTTCTTGGGGTACTCCCGTTTCGCCTGCCTTTCATTCTACCACAATAGTCATTCATCATCATTAGCCCTTGTGTCTTTCATATATCACTTGTATCGGGGAAGTCTCAGGAAAGGCATCCGGCATCATTGAGATACCCTGCCAAAACTACAAAGACGTCATCTCATCCTCTATCTCCGATCCCTTCAAGAATAAGGGAAAAGGTGTGAAGGCTAATAAATATTGTTTTATGACCACTGAATTGTATACAGGTATTACCCGTACTGAGTGTCCCATTTTGTGTAGATTCTCAGAGAATATTTTGCCAAATTTCTTTCATTTCCTGGTTTTCTTGTAGTAGACGTATTACAATTTACTGTTCGTTATCAACATTTTAGATCAATCCTATCATTAGTAAAACAAACATTGGGTTTTTCGTAAATGTTCACATTTTACAACGTTGAGAGTGGCTAGGAGGTTAGCTCCAGGGGGATTTTTAGTGACTAATGTGGAAAAGATCCTTGGGAAGTGGTCAATCAGTGAGGGGAAATTCAGCTTTACCATGATTTTTTTCCCATTCCAAACCTTGACTGGGCTGTGAAAATGAAAGAAAGAGATGTCTGGAGACGAAGAGAGCAAGATCGTGGAATAAGTGTTAAGAATATATAAAACAGACTTCAAGAAGTCAAAATCAGTTGACGAAGGTTGTCAGTGTAACATATGTCGCATTATTTGAAGTACATGTGATAGCAAATTCTTGTATTGTAGAGTAGGTGTATTAGTTAGAGGAATAACAAGCATGTATGGTGAATTGTCTCAAACACAAAATCTCATTTTTACACTTACCGAAGTAAGATGTAAAAAGTTATTTCAGAAAATAACAAAAATCGGATTTTTTCGTGGAGTGAAAAATAACTTATGCACCTTCAGAGATGAGATTTTATATCCCTGGTGTGTGGGACTGCCTCTCACTAGAATCCCGACTCTTTACTTCCCCATATTTTTCTCCACGGGGACTGACATAATTTCGTGGAGAATAACTTAAAATTAGATGAGATCCTAAATACTTGATGTATCAAATGTTTTACATTAGTACGAGGAAAAGAGAGATGAATTTCTTAAGACGAAAATAGTCATGGGATGAGTGAGGTTGGTAGAGTTGATAATAAATGACTCTTGCGATTGTACCCAAACTAACATTATCCCGTCAAAAGAAATGAATTATACAGAGTGATTTCTCACCTAGTTTATGTCAAGAATAGAAATTTAACATGACTATCCTATCACGCCATATAAATGGCACGAAGGTTCACCCTTTGTTAATCCAAGTGAATGGTTCAAAAAATACAAGTGCTTTAGCCTAAGGTTGAGGAGAAAAAGATATTCCTGCAAATGTAAGGTTAGAGAGTGCTTGTAATATCGTGCCATAAATCACCTGGAAATTGGACGGTGGAGCTGCCTGATATCGTTCCTGCGCTTTGTAGACACCTGAATAAACGTAGGTACATTTTTCTCTGTCACATTGGTCATTCGTTGGTCTCTCTTGATTCATATTTAGTTCAGTTTTCTATCGAGCAGTCGATTCTGGAAGAGATTTTTATTTTCATTCGAGTGAATAGACAGTAAGAGATTTTAAATAATAGTATATTAATGATTAATGCTAAATAATAGCATATGTTAATGGCTGTGTCAATTGATGACTAAGAATTCTATCATTGTTCCGTCTTAAATTTCTGTATCCTTGAAATACTTTTATTGATTGAAATACTTTTATTGATTGAAATACCTTTTTTTACGATCGCATGTCTTTTAAAAGTTATGTGTAATGAATGATCGATAAACTCATACAGTCACTCTAAAATGGGTGATTAAATTTTTATATACCGAATGCTTAATTCCGTCTTTTTAAAAGTACCTTGGGGATTTTTCTTTGTTAATGTGATTCTTGACATCATTATATAGTACTTTTTGAGATTTAAATTAATGTTTTTGATGTGTTCTTCATACTAACTGTTGGGGTGAGACTAATACGAAGATAATTAAGTAAAGTTGATGATCCCGTGTTAACTCTTTTATAGTCTGCGCTATTTTAGTCACTGCATCATTATAGAATATGACATTGAGGAACTTCGCGGAACAGATTGAAGGATGAAACTGTGTTAAGTTTCTTCTCTTTATATTTTGTCATTTACCACTACGTATAAGAGAAAGGAGAATTTTCAAAAGAGTAAACGTAAAATCTCCAGCATCCGAAAACAAATGAACAATGCAAGATTATGTACTTGGATATTAAATATTAACTATATTATTAAAAATACTATTAAAATAACATTACATTAACATAGCATAGTTGCGAACATTATGCTAATAGGTTTTCTTTATTTTCCTGGTTTTACGGGGTACAAATGAGCATGCATTGCTATTGCTTGTTGGTCAGCCTGTTTCTATGTTCAAGTTATTTGTATTGTTTATTATGCGCGGTTTGATTCACAATTGTTTTAACTGTTTTCACTATTGATAATGACAAATACATCAATAGCGCATCAATGGGGTTTTAAGAACGATGATTTTTGCGAACATTCAATATGCTAGTGAAGCAGCGGGAAACTCAAATAATTCAAGTATAATGGAAGTTTGATCAACTTGTGATTAAGGAAAATAAAGGAAGATCAACTTGTGATTAAGGAAAATATATACTTGAAGATTAAGGAGATTTCTGTGAAATGCAGAGAGTGACACAAGTATAATTTAGAGTGTAGTTCGTCGCGCAGTTAAGATAATACTTTTAATTTAATTGAGGTAGAAATTGTTTTGAGTTATGAAAAATAAATAAGCAATGATTTTCAAATTCCGGATTCTAATGATTTTACGCACAAAAATATAATAATTCGCTTTGCTTTCAAGAGGGAGATAAAGAATTGCGAGGAAAAGAAAGAGAGAAAGAGTGCACGTGCCGGACGGACGAGCATTTTCATATGAGTATAGGATAAACTACCATTGTCAAATCACAATCAGCACGAACTTGCCCTTTGAGCTTGACGCAAATAGTCAACGTGTGTCATAGAAATAAAAGACGAAGATTGACAGAAGAAGGAAACTGAATTAAATTAACGATAAGGAATGGTTTTCAAGAAATTAAACGATCTCGAACAGTTTGGGAGAAACCAACAACGTTTCTAGAATATTAGAACGATAGCTAGAATATGGTCAACATTTTATGAAATGATTATTTGATTGACGATGGTTTGATCTCAGTTCACATTCAATATTCTTAAGACAATGTGAAGTCTACGAGTATAGCATTTATTTTCGTTACATACGAATAAACGTAACCTACGAATAAAAACTGTGTTTTACTGATCATAACTTTAAAGTTTATAATTGTTAAAAGTTTCTGAGTAGTTAATGGAAGTGGCGTGAAACATAGATTAAAGCAAATTGTTGATTATAATCTTGTTCTTTACTCCATAGTGTAATTATGTTTTACACGGATCGTTGATGGGGATTCTAGGTGAATTCAACTCACACTGGAAATTTGGTGGAATGTTGTCTCGGGGATACAATAGCGGTATCAATGCTGTGAAAGAGATGAGCCAAACTTTAAGTTGAGCATTCTTTGCCTTTCTTCTATCTCCTAAAACTATTTATTGAATACTTATTATTTGAAACATCAATTGAAGAGAGATATATTTTTTGAAGAAAATTTGTTTAAAGAAACATTTTGTACCACGCACGTATTTATCTATAATGGCGTTAATATGCTTGCTGATGCTTACTTAGAAGTAGCGCATAAAATAAGTTTTTACATTACTCAGCGTGTTGTCAAATATTCATTTTAATTAAAGTCTCGATTGTTGAAAATTATTCTTTGATCACGTACTGGTGACATTGACACGCGATGTAGGATATCGCTGTGGCCTACAGGCACGCGTAAATTCATCAACTGTTTGAGGACGTAATTATAAATTATATCAGTAGATTCCTATCCTACGTTTAACCGGAGGCAATGGCAGTGTGTATCAGCAGTTATCGATTTATTCGTCAGCCGTTTGTTACGAAGGACCGATAAGTATAGACCTCTGGGACGTATATCTTGACAGTGTTCTTGACACAGGGCTGCACTCAACACGAGTCACGAGTCAAGTGAAATTGTCATGTATCTCAACATTAACTATCGGGTTCTGTGGCAACAACGTTGTAGTGTGTACATCATTTTCAGAATGTGTGTTTATCAAATTTTTACAACAAAATGGCGAAAGTTGAAGTGAATTTACTTAAAACGATTATCTAGTGTCGGCACAAATAATAAAATATGAATAGTGAAATAAATATTTGAGAAATCTGTTCAAATTTAATCATCTGCTTATGATCATATGGAGGACAATACTCAATTTACAATTAACAATTCATTCAAGAGTGCTTTACATCATAAAATTCTCTTTAATCTTAGTATAATGTTTCACAAACGTTTGCTTTATATTTTATAAAATATCAAAAGATGTGATTACTTAAAACATATTTTAAAAGGATATTGCAAGATCAGTGAAAAAAACTTCCTATGTTCCGCAAAGACTTCAAGAAATGTTGCTAAAGAAGCTACGAGGAAATTCATATTTATTAAGTAATAGTTTTAATACATATTGATTCAATATAGTAGAATGTAATACACCGTTGTTGGCATTTTATTTTCTGTGTAAAGTGCGAATAGTTTTTTAAACAGTGGGAAAACTTGCTGCAGAAACGTTCATTTTGAGAATGAATTTTGTCTGCACCAAACCATGTTTTGTTGACAGTTTTTTGGAGAAGTTTCTGTTCATAAACTACATTCTCCACAACAAATACTGTATTGAATACACGCACAGAGTCACAAAGCGAAAGCTTTCTCTTTGCTTCAATTAATCACATGTAATAATTCAACCCGCTTCATATTTGTCGCGTTTCTTAGATTAATAATTTTTTGTTACTTTCTTTGCATTGACATGAGTTCAAGGAATGACGTGATGAAAAAATGTATTTGGATTTATTTTTGAGTTTCGGGAACTGAGCGATGTGTGATATAGTAAACGTGTATTCAGTGAATGTTTTAATATCACAATTTACGTTATATAGACTCCAGATTTTTGCTCGCCGAGCTACGATAAGGAAATCATCATGAAGGATTTTTTAAAATTGGAAAGTGAATTTAATAAAATAGAGCTACTCGTAAATTGCCATAGCGGAGGTCATTCAATATAGCATTTTTGAAGCGAGATTGCTTTTTTCGTTGCGACATTGTTTTCCATTTTTTAAATCTTCATCGAATCGAATGAGTGAAACTGTAATTTAACTCTTCAGTGGGTTGTGTGATATCAAGAAAACGTATAATCTTATCAGTGATATGTGATTTCCTTTTATGTATTGTTAATGTTATCATCTAGCTGTAATTCAAACTAAATAATTTAATAATGAAGTATTAACATTTCATTTGATAGATAAGGTGTGGCGATTACATTTATCAGGTTTTCCCAGTCGTACTGTGTCAATATAATAGGAGGAAAATCATATTACTGATTATACAGGATTTGATATTCATTATAAGATGTAATTAAGTGGGGGAAAGAAATATTCAAGCTTGAAAGAATTGCCCAGACTTAACTACAAATTGTTACTACTAAAGGAAAATTTATGTTATAAATCATCAGGATATGTTGATACTCACTTAAATGAAGTAGGGTGATTCAAACTGCAAATGATGCCAGAGAAAAAAGAACATTGGTACAATGCATCATTGTATAATTCAGTTAACAAAGTAATACTTTCATTCTGTTTCGAAATTGAGCTGATAAGAAGTGTGTGAGTGACCTACAAAACCTGAATTGTACCATTGGAGGAAAGAAACGACCAAAAGAGGTTTTGGCAGAAGTGCTTTTAACATATCTTTTAATGCCATCCCAAAAATAGTAAATTTTATTTCACTTGAAGCTAATGCATTTTCTTGAGTATAGGGATAATAAGGTTCAAATGTTCACTATTATTCACGATAGACACGTGATGAATGTGGCGTTTTCCCGATTTTCGGTTTTTCTTATACTCGAATTGTTGGAAAAGTTTTCATTCCGAGATATTTTTTTTTACATATTTGATTAAACATAAACCAATGCACCAATAATTCAAAAGGGATCTCCGGAAGTTTGTTGAGTTCTTTTGTGAAAATAGAAGTAACAATTAACGCAATTCATTCTTTTCTCTCTTTTAAAGCTTTTCGATTCTTCCTACAGATTTGTTGAATTAATTGAACATTTTTGCAACCCAACCCAATTTAAAGCAACTACTGACCTTGACATCACTTCATGAAACGCGTTTCATGAAAGCTGAATCATTTAAATACATTGGGATGTGCACAACCTAGTTTCATGTGACACACGTTTCTTGAAATGCGCAAAATGGTCTCATGCAACGCTACGATTTTATTCAAAGGATTTTGGTGAGAAATGGCGCGTTCATCTTAAAATAGAAATGAAGCTTGTAAGCCTGAATTCAGCTCAAATAAAACCAGAAGAAGCAAAGTCTCCGTGAAAGTGCTACGAGATATTGAGGGAAATTTTGCTTGGGCTTGAAATATCAGCGATCGGAAACTGGTTGGTCTACAAGAAAATTTTTGCCGAAAAATCTTGGAGAAACAGTTATTAATTATAAAACATAAAATTACATTTCATTTTAAGACACGAGGTTTCATGAAACGCATATCAACGGTATGCACTGAACCTTACTTAAACCACGTATAAACGCTTTTGTTCAAGCTGCTCTTCCGTCAAGTCAAGTAGAACAAAACTAGTTACTTGACCCAGGTACACCAGGGGAGATGACATAAGTATTGCTGTTCAGAAGACATTGATTTTAATTTGAAGGAAATAAAGTTAGTTTAATTCACTTCAGTATTTTTTGACAAATAAATTTAATTAAAGAAGTTAAATTATGTTATTTGTGAAGTTTTGTTCTTTATATCAAGATGTATTCACAATATTGTTTTTAGGACACTACATTGGGCGTCGAAGTGATGAGATATGATACAATATATTGTCAACGTTATAAATTTATAAATTTATTGTCAAAAAACAGTACAGACTGCGTATGACCACGTGGAGGACCATAAACTAATTTACTCTCCGGAAGCAAGCAAGGAACCATCCCATCAATTCCGATCAAGGGCTCTAAGGCAGAGGCGGATTCAAAAATTTTATATATAAAGTTAAATATACAAGCGACATAAAATATGCCAAACCTTGGGAAACTGAAAAACTGTGACCATAAACTTTTAAAATTCTCCTTATCACAGACGTTTCTCTACGTTCAGAGTTCGCTAACATACATTAAGTGGATTTTTTTAAAAGCTCTAGATTCACGTGACGAATTTTTAGAGATAAGGTCTGCAATATGAATCAAGTAATGATACGAAGACAAGTTATATACTACGTATTTTATCTCTGTCAGTGAGACCCATTTTCCTCATTCGTGCTAGAGTAAGGGTCTATTAATAACGTAAATTTTTTCTCGGAAATTACATTCATTGCAAAATAATATATTTTTCTATGATGGTAACTTGTTCAAAAAAATGTACTGGACAAAGATTTTGTAATCCTGCAATACACTTAAAAAGCCAAAATTAATAAATACATTAATTTTTTACCTTGAAATTATATTTCCAGTAGTTAAAAATTCGACAATGACTATCCATTTGTTACATATATTAATATAATATTATAAATTATACACCACAAGTTAAATTTGAGAGATAATTAAAACAAAATTTACCTTTCAATAATTTTTTTAGAGAGGCAAAGTATTGCTGTGCTGTCTGTCTATAATTTCAACGTATTAGAGCAGCGGTTCTCAAACCCCTATGAATTCTCACGTTCAAGGATATTTAACTTCACGCAACCCATTTGCCAAAAGGAAAATACATTCTTAAGGTTGATGAACATGTGTTTGATATGCAATAAAGAAATAAAACTACAGTTATTTCTAATATGATAAAATTTACTCCCACAACTAATGTGATGGTTGGGTCGCTACTTCTGCATAAACAGATATATCAGTATGTTGGGATCAAGTGCAGTTATTTTGAGTCGCAAATCAGAGCGTGTATCAACCCTATTTTGTACATATTTTACTCTTGAATTGAAGAAGAATACCCTTTATCAAAGAAGTGAGGGAACGAATGGAAAGAGAAGCGAAATTTCAGGATTTATACTCTTTAATTGTATCTTGAAAGTATTATTATATTGATGAAGTGACGTAAGTGTTTTGCGGATGTAGGAGAGAGCGCAATGTAGCCGGAAGGGTGCTAGGGACTGAAGGGCTGAAACAACTTGTACAAGCGCATCATACCATTGGTTTACGACTCATCGTGATGTCCTTTCATCACAGAAAAATCATATTGTATGTTCGTCTTGTTTTAACCTGGTGACTGCTTAAAAAAAATGGGAATTGCTTTTTTTAAAATATCTTTTTGTTGAAATCGGCATGACACATTTAGCGAATACGTTTTCACTTGAAAGCACTTATCGTAACAGCACTCAATATCTAAAGAAAGAGAAAAATTTTCACATCCGAAAGCACTTGAACTTATTCCATGCATAAGAATTTGAAGTAACTTGTGTTGGAATAAATAGTCACACAACGGCGTGGTACCCTACTATTGTATACAATACAACGCATATGCCCATAATGTAGATATGTGATATTAACTGATTGAATTGTGATTTGCATTTTTGAGAATTGTGAGTAATGTTGTAGTTTTATCTCTGACTTGATGACACGTACGTGTCTCTGTAAGCATCTTTAGTTCTGTTAGACGAATTAAGATACTCGATCTCATTCAGATATGTTATCGCAAGGGCGTCTTTTATGACTATCTTGGTATACCAAGTACCATCTAGTATAAACATGAAATCAACTTGATGTTACATGATAGAGCGTGTGTCGCATCTTCTTATTCAACATATTTTCTCGAAAGGGAAGCACATCATAACATTATCTTTCAACGAGTTGAATCCTGCTTAGAAGAATTCTTCTAACTCCAGTTATGTGTATATCCAACACGTATTGTTAACGAAGTTTGTGTTCTAAGGTCCCTTTTTGAAGAGCATCCATAGTAAAGAATAAATTGGTAGATACTAGTTCAGCAGAAATTCTTGACCTGATTGTTAAATATTCATTCATTAAACTTTTTATATTAACAAGCCTTCCGAGAACGGTTAACGAGAATGGCAGTTTTCACTCAGCTTTAGCATCTAGGAAACGAAGGTAATGCTTTAGCATCTAGGAAACGAAGGTAAGTTGATTTGGAAGTGATGATGGATGTCGACTTTTGTAAGATCGTAGATCTCGGTAAAGTGGGGTTGGTCTTCCCTTTGTACGTGTGCTTTATAGGTACAAGTATATACAAGACTTGTCTGTATGTTGGATGTACTTGTATGAATGTATACAAAAGATCTGTATGTACATGTTTTACTAGACTTGTATGTAAAGATGTATGAGGCATGGACTACAAGCTAAATGACTCAATCGATTTAGATGAAAATTTTCATTTGAATGTGGGATCTAAATGCTCTGAAGTGCTTTTGGTTATTAACCTCTGTGGACACAGTATGTGTGTGTAATCGTTTTGAATGATTAGGTTATAATCTTTTTATAAAACGTCTCTGATATTTTCAAGAAGGCAGAATATTTTAAATAAGTTGTAAATAGAGATTGATCACATAAGCGGGAAATAGAAAATAAATTCCCATTTGTTGGTCAAAAATAATTTCAAATAACTTACACGGAGATATCGTTTAATGACTCACAAAATGATTATGATAATTTTTCCGAAAATATTTGATATGGATAATGGGAAAATATCCCTTCTTGAGATGGACAATTAATGCGGGATGGGTTTATAGAGAATCATTTTAAACTGTGATATAAACCGGTTAGAAAAGAGTAGGAACTGTGAGAAGTTAATCATGAACAGCAATTATACTATAGACTGATTAGAGGTGAGGTGTAGTTAGAGGTTGTATAAATTATAATAAAATAATAAAATTGTGTAGTCTACTCTGTCGTAATATTTTAATAAACAATTATACTTTTTACGCTTATTTCATAAATCTATTAGAGATCAATACATTATACGACCTAAGTTGGACTCCACTCGATATTGATAATAATGAACTCCAAAAAATATTTAAACACATGATATTATGTTAATTCTGATTTCATTAAATATATCTGTCAAACTGTCCCACAACAGACCTCGAAGGCACCCGAGGGGTTTACCGAGGAGAGATCTCTACAGTTACTAGACCTCGGCACCAAGAGATGTGGCCAGTATCTCGCTCCGGCCGGTTTGACTCCAAGATAATAATAATAAACTTTATTGTCAAAAAAGCAGTTACAAACTGTTGATGACCACGAGGAGGACAATAAACTAATTTACTCACCGGAAGCAAGCAAGGGACCATCCCATCAATTCCGATCAAGGGTCCTTTAATAAAACATAGAAAAGTCATTTCTCAAGTACGTATTATTATCAAGCTATAAATCATTCGGAAAGTATTGTTGATAATTCGTAAGTATTAAATAACACTAAATTCGCTAATGATTATTTCAATTGATGCCGTCTCTAGGCAAGAGCCTAGCGAGTCTTTATAAAAAATCCGCCTCTACCCGAAGGAAAACCGGAGAGAAACCCGGGTCATGGAACTGGAACTAATTTCACAGCAGGCTGAGTGGGCCTGTGTGTCAGTCTAGATATTGAGGTGCGATGAAATTCCCCAGCACACCGGGGATCGAACCCTGGCCATTCATCCAGCAACTCACTCTAGCCACTGAGACATGCTTACTCCAAACATATCTGTAATCTTTGGAAAACGCTTGAGCTTGATCCTTTTTTTGCTTCTTCATCGTTATAACTAACTCCTCTTTTTTACTTAGCTTATGTGTGTAAAAAGTAAATGTATTCACTTCCTCGATTTCCAAAAAGATCAGAAATCCGAATGATTATGGGAAGAAAGGTTTAATTTCTTTTGTTAAATTAATTATGAAAGTTCTTCGGGCATGTATAGTTCCCCACACTTACTAGTGAAGTGGAACAAAAGTATTAAGGTAAAAGGGAAACAAATTTTTTATATCTTTTAATTTTTTTATCATACAAATACTGTGCTATAGTTTGCATTCACTTTCTTTTCAACACAGTACCACCCATTTGTAACAAATACAGTAAAAGAATTTCACAATAGGAACCTAAGAGAAGGTTGTAAACGATCTTTGGTTTATTGAAAGAATGTCTAATCACAAATATTATAACTTCTATGTTTAATTGTTTTATGTGCATGACTGATAAGCATTTAACTAATGGGAAAACCTAGTACTCATCACATAACAGGCAAGTTATTTATGGATACGACAAATAACATATTTAAAATTTATAACTTTCTTCATGAATTTGATGATTTCTTCATATATCTATAATTCGAAATCAAAAATTATTTTAAACCTTATTAGAAATTCTGAAACTGCAATATGGCGCAAATATTTATAATTATGGCGGTATCAGCGTGTTCTAGTTGTAAATGTGTTGAAGTAGGTTTTTAGTCATACAGTTTCACATAAAAGCCAGAACATTTTCTTTCTGGAGTATTTTGAACTTCTACGTCGCGAACTGTTATTGGAACGATGAATCGATAAAGAAAAATTCTTTGTGTTCAATAACAATCAGCAAGTATCATTCGAATATATTATATTCATAATATATTCTTTAAAATAGCATGTAAACACTATTCTATTAAAGTTTCCGATAAATTCGGCGAACTGCGCAATGTCGCTTTTCTCGTCAACCCAATATGAGAAAGACCAATAAGACACGCTGTTGGAAATTTGCAGAGAGGGCGTCATTGTATCTGTATTGTTTGTTTATGCGCCGCCCCTCGGTTTCAAAAGGACGCGACAGCCTTTATCAGAGACGTCGTAATCCGCTTCGTCAATGCCCCACCCTCCTACATCTCTGCTCGTCACGTGCATTCCCATCGCGAGTTGAGGCGCACGAGAAGACAAAAGAGACAAGTTCCAACTCTCACTCACAATGAGGAAGCGAATATTGTTTCCTTTGCGGCTGCTGGAGATGATCGGAAGAAACGATGTGCTCAATCAAAGGAATTGAAATAAACAGCTGTTATGACTTTTGTGTCTCCCTCCAGTTATGGCATGGAGTAATGTTCGATTTGAACGCATGTTAATTGCGATACTTGTTTCCTTCGATAGAGAAAAGACCAACAAGTCAATGAGTTTGAGAAGCTTGATTACGTAGTTTTTACCCATGCGATTAAATCACATTAAAAGTATTAAGAATATAGACGTTTCTGCACTCATGGATATAGAAATGCCTTTATAAATTTATGTAATCAAAACATGATCAAGTGCGTTATTGATTAATATTTTCTAATGACTGTAATTTTGTACTAAAAGATGATGAATACAAAGTTACAAAAGTCTGTTTTCTGAATTGTTTTTATACAGGGAAATAAGCAGCTAACAAGCCCCTAAAAAAGAAAACAATTCTTCGTAAGTAATATGACTTTATCCGTCCTTATGGAACTAACAAACAATATATTATTTTCATCACGCATAAACGTATTCTAGAAATTAGATACATGGTACGCAATGTTCATAACTAACATTTATTATGAAAATTTGAGTACCTATGATACCATGGTCTCCTTTAAGAGATAAGAGAGTTCATTAGAAAAGGAAAAGTGTGTCATCGTAGTAGCCTTTCTGAATACGCTAGTCATTAAAGATGAGATCCTGACCTACCTGCGGGTTAGAAAAAAGTATCATCCATCCCTTACGTAACTTGTTTTCATAAAGGTATTGATAAGCAATCAAAATATTAACTTCGGAAAAAAAGAGAAAGGAAACATGAATAATAATTTCCAAGAAAGAGTAATTAATGTTTTACTACTGCTCATAGTGAAATATATTATTTTGGATTTTATATTGGCTACTGCAACCATGAAATAATTATCTTAATGGGCAAAGTAAATAACTTCCGTTGTTCGTCAACTTTGCATCTGCATATAATTTTTCTGTTGCTAACTTCCTATGGCGGGAAATTAAAAGAAAATGGTTAAGTGACACGATTTAAATCCTTCATTTTAGTTCTATTTAACTGTCAACCTGAAACCCGTTGATACACAATACATTCCTTAACACTTTACATGAAAATATATTTTTAAAGGACATGAAAAAAGTGATTCATGTGTTGAGATATTTAGATTCGAAAAAATTACACTTCTTTTTTGAATTTCCATTCAAAGGGTGTATGCGAACAAAACGTATTAGACATATTTGGATTCTTTAGAAATTTACGATGACTTTAATGTAATTGGATTTTTTTGAACGAGAAATTCGCGTTAGTGAGGTTGATGAAAGTTAGATTTAGATATTTTTGTGAAAAAGTTAAAAGAAAAGTATATGATTGGAAATCGCAGATCGCATGGAAAGGGTTGTAAATTTGGATGAGTTGTTACTTTTAGACGTACAAACCGATGAAATTAGTGTAAACTAGTATTTCCTACCAGTCTTTCCAAACCCGATCCATTTCACGGTGATTAGCCCTTATTTCAATAATTTGTATTTACATATTTCTCTTTGTTCTTGACCAGCAGTCTATTTTTTAAAATACTGACTGGTCACTTTTTTAAAATATTGACTAACTATTTAATATGTATTTGTAGTAATAATATGGTAGACATTTTTATTTTAGATTTTTTTCATTTCAGTAATTAAACATCATGAAGAAAATACTTGCAGACGAAATACTGAACTTATTATAAAGAAAATATACAAAATAAATTATGGGGTAATTAATGATTTATCATTGTATGGAATGTGAACATTCAGTAATGCATGGATACAAGAAAAAAGAAAACAATATTTTACAATTTATTTTCTTTCTGAGATTAAACAATAAATAATAATGTTGAGATAGAAAGAATGGTGAAGGGGACCTGACGTTAAAGGTGAAAGATACTTCCTTGTAAAAGAATTCCTCGTAAATTTTATTTTGTACTGAATCTGATTTTTGAGTTCTAGTGCAGTAAATCTAATTTTTAAGATACGTACATTCATGCCTTTGTGGAAGGTATCTTGAATTCTCTGTGTAAATTGATACAGACCAGTAGGTGGAAGGAACAAATATTCCTACTCTACTAACTGAGACTTCAAACAAAAAAGTCTTTCAGACAAAGAATTGAGTTTCCTGTATATATTTCGTAGAGATAAATGTCGCTATTCCCTATCCACAACGATGCAACGAAGGGACACATTTCATTGCGTTTTAGTGAGCAACAACGAAAGAAATGTTTTGAGCTCTTATACTACCTTCAATGAAATTTACATTTTGCGACGGTGAAATTAAGTATTCTTTTCTTTGTTCAGATGGTTCGTCCTTGAAAACTTTTTGAACATTTTTTACATCATTTATATAGTCAATGGTCTTTTGTAAATCGAGCCTTTTTTGTATTTACTCCTAATGATCTCATTATAACATAAAAAAACTATTGCACTCATGAATTGCTCCACTTTTTTGTAATAGTGATGAATACTCTTTGCGGTCCCACGATGTTTGTAAAAGGTGAGGTGGTAACTGTAAATTATCATCCATAAAAATTGACGTTATACACAATGCAAAAGTAATTAGTACGCGTTTTTTATTCCCAAGAGTATAGTGATTCTACGATGCAGTCAAAAGACGCGAAGAGAGATTGAGTCTTCTAGCGTAGGAAAGTAGATGACCATAACACCTTTAAATTCTAATGACGAAAGAAAAGTTTCATCTTTTTAATCTTATATTTAATAATATTTATCTTCTTATCTGATTTCGACATGATTTGAGGATTATCCAAAGATAAAATCCAGTACTAGAATATTAACACCTCTCAATTCTAAAGAAAGTTCAATGGTTTGAATTCCAGTACATCCCGCAGACTGACATAAATTAAAATATTAAATAGTATTCAAACAGAAAATCTATAAGTAGATAAATTAGATGACTCTTTAATTCAGTGGTGTAGATTTTTACTACTACAGTTGTCTTCTCTTAAAGCCAAGGAGATTGACGACTAATGGGTGGTTTGGTCTAGATGTTTTTCGTATGTCCTCCGGTATGCGTCCTGTATTGTCCCCGCGTTTAAAATGTTATAAGTAAGCATTCAGGGAAGAACCTATTTTCGGTTATCCTTTTGATGGATTGTAGGGAAGAAAGCTACACAGAAGATATAACTAATAAATAAGGTATGTTTACAAAGGAAAAAAAAACTATTCAAACCTTCTCAAGTGGTGATTATTAAAACTAATTTAACTTGTTTTGAGTTTGAAGCAGGAGTGTCCCTTGATGTAACACTAGAAAATCTATACAAGTTTCATCCACGATTTAACCAAATACATTTTATAATAATTATTGAGAACATTATATAGGAAACACATATAATAATCTCAAAGAGAGTACATCATGAAGTTTCGGTAAGACTTTGTTCACACGAGAAATGTCGCCAGTTCAAGTTTCCTATTAGAGATCCTACTCAAGTGAATGGAAACCTTTGCCCATTTTCCTTACAAACCCTCCTTACATAAGTGAACCTCTTGCGCAGTCTTCTAGGATTATAGGCTAGAATTTTACTCTTTGAGCGATATAGAGCGCGATGTATAGAAAAGTTTTAATTGTTATTGATACAAGCAATCTATACTTATAGAATTAAAGAAAACACTTCTATAATAATTGACGAACATTATCCATTCACTGTCATTTCAATTAAATTATTAAAAATCTAACTGAATCAAAATAATATTAAATATATTAATGAAGAGGTAGAGGTGAATATAAAAAGTCCGTTTAAGGAGCTTTGTCGTATGGAAATCACAAACTTCAGAATTTAATGTCATTATGTGCTGAGATCCCTGGTAATGTGTGCGTAGTCCAATGACATCACGGTTTACACTTTGGGTATTACCACCTTCAAAGTATTCATTGTATGAAGAGGATTTCATTGAAAACCACCGACATCTCAATCATTTCAAACATTAAAGGGTGAATAAACTTCATTTATTTTCAAGTATTTGTTATTTATATTTTTACTTGACACAAAAACACTTTTGAATTTGATAAAACATACTGGGGAGGTGAGTGAACAGTGAATCCCTTTACGACGAATAAAAAGATTGGAATGAGAAGATTTATAAGAAACGAAATTCTATTAACCACAACAAAAGATCAAGAGACCGTATCCAAGAGACAAAATTGATTGCCTTATTCTTGATTTAATATGAAAGGCACGTAAGACTCTGTTGTTACATCTGAGACGAACTTTTTTGAAAGCAAGATTAATGGTTCTTACGTTCTCATCGCGTTCATACCTTTGAAAGAAATTCTTTTGCAAATATCAAATTTGTCTCAGACGACGAGAATGGCCCAAATAAGTTTTCGCTACTGATATTATTCTTTATGAATATATCGATTTGTTGTCGAAAACATTCTCTTCAAATGAACTTTTGATATAGTCTTCCGTATTTCATTTTTTCTAATGAAGAATTTACCAGAACAGGGCTCATTCATCTAGGACAATATTCCGTCATATCTGAGGTAAGGTTTATGAGAGTTCCAAAATTGCGATAACTGCATGAGGAGAGCAAAAAGAAAAGATATATGAAGGCTGTATGCTCCTTCGCCACCTACAAACGCATTCCGTTTGCTTTTTAAAGCTCATAAATTCTACTTTAAGAACTTGGAAGAGCGAATAACGTCTGGAAGCCGTTCGCTTCGGAATACATCGCGGATATCCAGAGAACGACCTTCGATTAATACAAAGCGCACCGAAAGGAATTATTGATGAAGGTAGGAATTGCAAACGACATCTTGGAGTTCGGAACCACGCCAAAAGCACGAAAAGCGGTTTTTAATACCGGAGAGACTGTGGAAAGAACCGTCTTGTTTGTTTTCATAATTTTTGTTTATTTGTTACTTGAGGGGGTGGGGAATAGCATTTGATTCTGTTACCTTCCAGTCATGTATTTGTAACTGACATGGGACCCAAAAAAGGTGATGTATGAATAATGAATGGAAAGTGGGTGACAATTGTGACATGGGAACAGGATTAGATAAAAGTACCTGTTCCCTAAGTTTTGTAAAACGTAACGTCATATTTGGCCAAATTGAGCATGTCTTCTAAGTGATGTAAATTATTTGTTGAAGTTGTACTCTATTTTGAACGTTCATTTATTTCATTTTGCTCTCCAACGGGCAATTAATAATCTATCACAACTCAGAATGTTTCTTTTGTGTAGTACTTCTGTTGTTAGTATATTTGATGAATATTTATTACCTTTAAATTAAAATTACTATTGTGACAACAGTTTTAAAGATAAAATCATGTAAGTACAGTATTTTACTCATAATAAACGTTGTAAAACCATAATCTGACTAAAAGTCAAATAGAATAACAAAGAATATGTGGAGGATAATATCTTAGTTTATTTCCAAATAATTATATTTTATGTAAATGTATGCCATACTGGGAAAATATTAGTTATAAATTTATGAAATTTTTTGTACTTTATAGAATAATGCATCATACGGGCATCGCCAAAGTAATAGCGATGATTTTGTTAAACAATGTGATAGAACATAATATAGATCATAACTACTATGTCAAAACTAGTAACTGTAAGTTTTTTTATGAAGTGGATATCTACTAAATATATTTAAGCTATACTTTTCAAAAAAGGTTAGAAAGCAAATTTTGAAAATTTGAATCAATGACATGTATACTTTCATGATATTGCTGGGTTGTACAAGCACCACTCATCTTATTTTTAAATAATTCATTCAAGTGTAAAGCTTCATAGACTGCTATTGAGAAATAATTGTCAAATGAACCGTAAACGATCGATTCACATTTTCAGATAATATGATTAGTTTCTGATCATTACTTGATGGATATGACAAATGGTTGGGTCGTTTGGTATTCCATATCAATGGAATTAATGCAAATTGGAGGTGACATAGAGGACGGTAAACATTGTAATGTAGTTACAAAACGTTTTGATAAAGCGATAACCATCTCTTGGGTTTTGTTTGGATTTATTTTGTCGATTTAGGAACTTTGGGGATTGCAACAGTAATAACGAAGCCCTTGATCCCTACAATTGTGAAATAACCAACAGTTACCACCGTTTGAATCCGTTTCGAAAGCAGGAATAATAATGGGCACAAATTGGTGAAGTGTGATACGTCAATTAGAGTGTTGATTACAAGAAAGGTTTGCACGTCTTTTGAATCTTCATTTTATGTTCTCAAGTTATCTTTTCTTGGTTTCGCAATTCCACTGTTTCATCGGACTGAAATGAGAACCATTGACCCGCTTTGTGTTAACGAGAACTTCTAAAACGAAGGAAGTCGGTGAAAGAGGTTGAACCGTTTACTGATAAAGTTACCTGCTGTGTATTAACGGAATGCCAATTATAATTTCTTTTTCTAACTCCTCTCCAAAAGGAACTTTTCTTTCGTTAAAGTTTCCAATACACTACTGTATAATAAAATATTCGATTGAAGAAGAGTTTATCTCAAATCTTCTTAGCTTCAATAATTAGCTATATCTATGTGGATTGTATGGACCAAATAATTTCCGTCGATATATTAAAATACGTAAAATCTGTAACTTAAACTAAAAGATCTGAAAATTGTAATAGCTTGGATTGCACGTAAAACAGTCTCATTTTTAAATCGTTTTCGTTTCTTGCATCAAGAGTCTCATTTCTTTGAAGTTTGGAAGCAATTTAAAATCCTGGGTAGTAACTCAATATAGCAAGAGGAAAACGAAGAAGTACATTTTAAAATTTGAAATGTAAGTCCTATACTAGAAAATTAGGTTATAGAACAACAGGATCTAAAAATTTCTTTCTCCCACACCCTCAAGTCCTTCCCGCGTACGTCAAGAAAACACACTTCGAAAGTACTTGCCTATCCTTGCCTATCAAAATTTCTTAATGTCATGATAGTCATTTCAATATTGTGATAGGCATTGTGACTCCAATGTGAATTTCCTTGGCATCTGTGTAAGGAGCGGTAAAATAGATCACGAGAATTGTTGTATTCACATGAAGCAGTCATTTGATATAAGATTAGTTTACTTCTCTCTGTACTGTTCACTATTGACTCCGCCAAGTACTCTAGCTTGTAAAAATTACGCCTAAAATAATAGTTTTAACATAAAAGTCAATAGGAAAATTATTTACAAGAGAGAGAACTATACTACATCTGAATATGTTACCTTCATTTATTTTTATAAAGACCAGTTTGCGTTTGTTATGCTATCTTCCACACTTTTACTTTGATGCTAAAATAAACCTTGTATTTTATATCGTACATAATTATACCTATTAAGGAAAAAAACAATACTTTGAAACAAAACCTATATGTTTAAAAACTTCTTTTATAATTCTTTTTTAAATAAAACCTGATTTATATATCTACACTAATAAATGTACATTATTTGGAATGTTTGTGGCATGGAGATCGGAAAACATATTAGATGAAATTGTCTAAGAAGTTTCAAAGGACTCTTTTTAAGGATTATTGCAATTAAAATGCAAAGTATGGTTAATATTAATGCATATTAACAAACATAGAAATCTCTCAGATTGCGGGATTGGGTAGACGGGCCCGGGTGGCGAACGGGATGGCGCAGTCGGTAGGCGCATGAGCGCGCTGAGCTCAAGGTCCCGGGTTCGAACCCCGGTCCCGTCTCCCATTTTCATTCGACGTAGCATATTAACAAGTTTTTTAAGACAAATAATTCAACGTAAACTAAGAAATCATTTTCAGCGATAAAAATAGTAAGTACGTTTAATTTGATTAGGATCCACTAATATGAAATAAATGGGGGTATTGGCGTTTGGCATTTCGTTACCTTAATAAAAACCTAAACTCACTTTTTTCGTTTTCTGTACATGACTGAAATAAAAGCTTGTTTTCAAAAAAGGGTTTGTGCTTGTAGAGTAACTTGTTTTACAACTGCGCTAACGTTTCGCTGAATGTTTACTGGAGAAGAAACAGCAGTTGTGCCATGTCGTTTATTTTCCAAACCATTATCTCCGAATTTTGTGTAATCAGAAAATTGTTTTCCTTGTTACAGTCTAATTGGAGTGAAGCACTGCACGAAAATTTTTTTATATCGACCTAACACTATACAATGGTACATAAAGGAGGTTTTATTTTGTTTGGAATGGTGGTATATGGTAAAGTCATAATATTATGGAAAATAATCACGAAGAAACGAAGAGATAATTTATATGAAACAACAAGGACCCCCATAAAAATAAAATTGTATACATATTTTTGCTATTTTTAATGTTCAATATTTGTCTCTACTCCCATCTGGTTTCTCTATATTTTCAGTTCTAATAATACTAGAGTAAGATCGTGACAAAGATGCCATAAAATTGTCAAATGGTTGCTCTCTCATGAAATTACTTTTGCTGGACTCATTAAAAGCGAATAGATCCTTTTGGTTACAAATTTCGTAAGCACCCACATCACGCTCGTACACCGGCATCAAAAAGTAAAATTTTCTGCGGTATGTAGAAGGTACTAAGTTAATTTACGGTTCTATTATTCCATAAATGGAATTTGAATGTCCAGTTAAAGAGATAAAGCTTATTTGAAGCTGAATAGTCTTTAATTGCAAATATATATTTCTCAAAAGTTTTTTTTTTAATTGGGGCTTTAGGACTCGCCAACATCGATCTCAAAAATAGATTTAATCGAATTTACGGGTATTTTTCAACCCTTTGGTAAATCACGTTAAATGAGTCTAAACACGATTTGCTAATGATATGTTTTTTATGCTTTGTGAAAACTGTAACATTCCCGCATACAATGAATAGGGAGAGAATAACCTCGCTCTGCACCGAGGTGAAGTCTTCCTGCGCTTAGGCAATGCTCTCATTTTATTTGTCAGCAAATTTAAATGTTTGAATATTTTCGGCGCTCTAATACTACTTCTGTTCGTTCGAATTCAAAAAATATTACATCATTGTATTCGTCTTTTTTTGTGCTTAAAAACAGAACTAGAAAAACGTTATAGATATATTTTTAAATAGTAAAAGAGTTAATATGTGTACAGATGAAAAGCCACAGATCATTGAAATACTCAAAGGATTTGCTGATGTCACGACATGTCTTGGTGAAAACTGCACTTCGATATCTTATCCACCCAGGAGATATTTGAGTTATACGTAGTAATTCATAAGAAAGAATATCTCTCATTGTATCGATTGGTGACTGTAGGCAATGACTGTGGTTGCTCTTGCCTTAAGAGTGTAAACTATTCTACATTATTATTCTTCATTTGTGTGATATGAGTTCAAAAATAGTTTCTTAAATTTCCTAGAAATTTCCTAGAATGGTTAGTTCTAGTTCGTTCTGAGATTAGTTCGTTAATCTATAACAACACCGACCACATAAGATATTGCGTCCCTTGTTTTACTACCTCATCATCGAAAGCGCTATCACCGTCTTAAGCCATGTAATCTTCTTGTCTTAAGCTTCTACCTGTTTCCAACTATAGAGTCTCAGGCAAAGTTGTTCTGGTGCGAGGCCAAAAAGATGCGGAAGCGACCTTGGATCTTTGTGTGATGTAGAGGACGAGAGCGGTCGCGGAGGTCTATGTCTTTGCCTCAAGGCGGACGACCGGTCACGGTCCACCGGTGGCTCACACGAGCGATGAGTACAACAATTGATTACTTCGTGAGATTCATCGAAAAAAATGTTTCTATTATTGTGTGTATCGATTATATCAATTAAATTTCACGATCAGTTTGTCCTATTATTTGTCTTATTTTTTTCTTTTCAATTTATATTAGGTATAAAAATACATAGCAATTTTGAGGTTATATTTCAAATAACCCAAAGAATTAAGAAAGTACACTATCTTGACTCCACAGCTGAGCAAGTTGCATCGGTCAAAGGACTGATTACGCACGGCAACAACGCACTGTATTGCACTGATGGCCGCTTATTGAAAACATGTTTTTTCTTATCACTTGCTGGTGACTGCACAAATAGTTTTAATCGCTTTTATTCAATGATAATGTGATTACGGCACTTCATAGAGTGTGAGAGTATACATTTTATTTCTTAATAATGTGACTGCTCTTTTAAGCAATGATTAAAAAGAACTCGTTACAATTTGCAAGTAGAAACTAGAAATGTTGTCACATACACAACAATCAACAATAGCTGAAAAGAATTATTTTTGGTACTTTACGTTTATCTTATAAAAATTAATAAAGTCGGAGTATCAGCAAAAGCCATAAAAATGAATTCTATGTCTTCAAAAGCTCGGTTAACAGGTTCCTAATGCCCTATTATTTCTATAAAGTTAAAGAATTTACTGATTTTAATAAAAGAAGTTAATAAGAGTTTCAATTTCTTAATAAATATTGTCTTCCACATTATTTCGGATGTTGTAGGTGTTATTAACTCCTCTCATACATTATCACGCCATTGCATTGTACTAATTAAATTCATTATTTCGTGCATGTTGTTATGATCCTTTTTATTTATAATAGTTTATTTCTAACTGTACGCAACTTTGGCACGGATGTGAACACATTCTCTGTAGACCCATCCTGGCCCGGTTTTTCCTCCAGATATTGGCGGATTTTTCATAGGTGGAAATGTCCTTCCTTTATAACTTTCATTATTACTAATCTCGAACTTTTATTTTTACTGAACATAATATCTACGTTTCATTTATGATTACAGTAACTATTAATTAAATAATTTCTTTTATAAGTATTAAATCCCCCACTGCCTGTGATCGGAATTTATGGGATGGCACCATGTCTGTTTCCGTAGAGTAACTTAGGTCGTTTTTCCCTATGAGGTAATACGCCGTTTGCAACTGATTCTTTGAAAATAAAGTTTATTATTCATTAAAGCTAGTTCTCATGGAACACTCTTTTTCGCACTGGACACGCGTCACTTTTATCATGCAAGTTTAAAAGCTATTTAGAGCTCCAGTGTCCTCACTAATGTCACATCGCCAGTAAAGAGATTTTTGCAGTATTTGAACGCAACGTTCTAGAAATAATTAATCCCACACTAGAAATTTCGAAAAGATGTGTGCGAAATACGCGTATTTGATCTCCAATCAGAACAAGCGGGTTTACTCCAACTCCTCAGTTAGTAGGTTTTGGTTCTACGAGATGTGGCCAGCATCTCGTTCCGGCCGGTTTGACCCCAGGATTGACCCGGTACTAATTTTATAACAGACAGAGTAGGCTTGGGAGTCAGTCTGGATGTTGAGGTGTAATGAAAAATTTAGTTAGATGAAAAATTAATCTCTAGTGTACATGATTTTTTTAAACAGTACGCTAGAAATGTTTACGTGTTCTTCCAATAGACAACTTAAAAAATTGTAGCATCACTAAATCGAATTAAGCGATCGTAATGTAAAGTTTCGTTCTCCTGAAATAAAAGAAAATCCACGACAGTGTGGGGCTCCGGGAAACGTGAGACGTAAGTAGGCGTATCCTTTTTACTCCTAATTGTTGCGCAGCCTCTGTTTTTGACCTTGAAAAATGTAAAAGAGTTGACCTTCGACTCATCACAGTTAGCGGGAACAACCTTCTATTTTCCCAGTCACGGCCAGTTCCGGTCCTTTTCTCTGTCAAGAGCCAGGTGACCGCCCATGCGCAATGGCGTCAAATATTTGACACAGAAATGTAAATATTCCCAGTCCCACAATCGGTCTTTTTTAAATTACAGTAACGAGTGAACATTAAAAAAATAGTACAGAAGTTCAGATAGTATTGTCCAGTTTCATTCCTTTATTCTTCTTCTTCATTTTTTGAGATGCATTATTGTTCGTTAGCTAACCTCGGTAAGAACAAACGGTGACAAACCACATGAAGCAATCAGATGATATGTTTATTTGTGACTGCATATTATCATATTATTCACGTTTATGTTCAGAGCACCTCCCATATTCTTTTCGCGTGTTTATTGCAAAAGTTAAAAACAAAAAAGAAGACATTTGGGTTTAACTGTGCGCTGTAATTTGAAGAAATTAGTTGCCACGTTTGTTACCTTCTACTTTATGGACATGTAAATGTGCAATGTTAGTTGTTACGGCAACAATTTTATGAAGGTTGTTTCGTGTCTTCATGTTAAGATGGCACGGCAAACGCTTCGTTTTCCCAGTTGTTTCCTAGTCTCACCAATTAAGGTGGGAACTGCACTCCGAGTTAGTCAAATTAATTGTTTGGTATAATTGTTTTCTTTATTATTATTACCCTAATTATTTTAAAATATAATAATATGAATAATAGTGAAGAAAAAACATCATTTAATTTCTATCTATCAGTTAATAGTATAGTATAAACTATATTCACGAACTCACTTGACTCGTTTGAAATGCACAAATGCCTGTAAGACCTGTCT
>NNCF01126001.1:60062-79993 GCA_002313205.1 Laupala kohalensis
ATATATATATATATATATAAGCGAAATACCACTCACTGACTAAACACGAAATCTCAGAAACTACAAAGCCTACAAACTTGAAATATGGCAGATAGGTTCCTTTTAGGGAGTAGATATCCGCTGAGAAACGATTATACGAAAATCCATCCCTAAGGGGGTGAAATGGGGGTTGATAACTCTTGAGTGCCCGGACGAAACATGATGCACAGATGATTGACTATATGACAACGAGCCCTATGGGGGGAAGACATCCCTTGCACTCTAGAGAGAGAGTGAGAAGGGTATGACATGTAAAAATAATGGAAAAATCTTATTTTAGATACGAATCACACTTTTTGGCGTCGTTGAGATAGATAAGGACGCCTCTGAAGCTTTGTAAGTTCATAATCAGTCAACATTGCAGATAATATGCCGGTAGCATCCCTGGGGTAGGGATGGGAATGAGAGGCGGGTAAAAATAGTCAAAAAATGACCAATATAGGTGATGAATAAATTATTTTTGGGACCGCTGAAGTGACACTCTCATTACCATATAAGTACACGATCACCCCCTATAAGAAATAAACATCCTTTGTGTTGGGGGTGAGAAGGAGTGAAATGTAAAAATAATCGAAAGTGACCGATGTTAGTGCTGAGATCGTAGTTTTGAGGGCCGCTGAAATTGGTAGTGACATTCTCGAAGACGTTAAAGTTCACAATCAGTCCGTATAAACTCCAGCACCCCTAGGGAAGGAAATACCATGGAAAGTATCTAACACGACATACCGGTGAAGAGGAATTTTCGGCGTCGCTGAAGTGATAGTGAAATCCCGATAACGTGTAAGTCTGAACTGAGTCCTCATGAAACAAACACATCCCTACCAACCCTTGGGTGAGCGGGTGGAAATGGATTGACGTATAAAAATAATTGAAAACTAATATTGAATTGTAAAAAATATAAAAATGCTTCGGATTTATAATTTTAGGGTTGACTAGATGTTTCAACTATCAATGCTGTTATGTTCAAGATGAGATCGTATATGAACACTGCATTCTTAGAGCTGGGGGCGGAATGGGTGAGACGTAAAAGTAACGTAAATAGATCGGGTTAGGGTCGAGTCAATGGTTATTGTGTATTCTGAGATGAATAATCACATTTCCAATGACATTATGAACACTTCATATCGTATGAGGTGCAAGACACCCCTAGATACGGAGATTTCGTGAAAGAAAAAATATCAAAAATGTCCGCTATGAAAGGATTTTACAATAATTCATTTCTAAGTATTATCTAGAAAAATTTTTAATTGCATAAGTGAAAATAAGGGATTGAGGGTACACACCAAAACTATCAAACCACCGACCTTGCTCAGTGGATACCTATGAGGATACGAGAAAAAAAAATTGAGACATATTACAGAATTCATGCGAGCAAAGCTGCTGGTTCTCAGCTAGTATATTGATATATTTGCAATGTCCAAGTGTGTCAAGTGGTCATTCCGAGCGTGCTACGTGTTCTTACACTAATGTGACAACTTTGTGAATGGTACATTTACTTTAGAACTATAGTTGCCTACAAAATGCATCCCAAAGAAGTGTTCTTCTACACACAAGGAAAATAAAATTTAGTGTGATATTATAGACAATCAATTAATAATATCTGTTCTTTATTCACTAACAATCACTTCATTATCAATGTCAATATCAATTTGGAAATATTATATATTATCTGGAATTGGATGGACGACGACATTCCAAGGTCCAGATACGACCTCCTACAAATTGACATTGACACTGATAATTAAGTGATTTTTAGTGAATAATGAACAGATATTAATAACTGATTGTCTATAATATCACGCTAAATTTTATTTTCCTTGTGTATAGTATTAAGACAATCAGAGAAAAGAAGTGTGTGTTCTTCTATTTCTCTTCCTGGGTCCATAAATTAAAATTATTTTTGAGGAGATGGTAATCACAGGTAACAGATATACCTGAGTTCTGAGGGTATGAGAAAAAATGTTCAGAGTTGTCCTAATCATTTTGAAATAAAAATAATGTTGTAACATTGTTTGGAATTCTTAACATAATTGAATTGTACTTGTAGTATATTGACTAGAAAATAATCGTGCTTCATTCACGACATGTACTACATTCGCTTGTAATGGACCTACGAACACAATTTCAACTAATAAGATAGGTAATGAAAAGAATGTGTAATGTCGGTAACAAAACATCAGGAAATGCATTGATACCAATACAATTCTTTCTCATTGAATTTGTGTTGTGATCAGGGAGATTATCCACGACATTCAAATGGGTTGCACATATGGAAGTGAACCCAGATGATAAAGCGATGGTATTCTGATGAGGTAGCATTAATTAACCATTTGAAACATGTAGCAGTTTCAAATTGTGACATCGGTTAACTCGGGAAGAAATATTAATTACGTTCAAAATTTTATATTTTATTACGTTTATTGAATATCTTCTTGTTTTTAGGATATTCATAAGTTCTAAATTTTTCATTACTTCAACACGTCAGATTAGGACATTAGAAAATATTTATTGTATTAGAGATTATCTTAACAAGTATGAAAAAACAGCGAATATATTTTTCTAATTTTGCCAGCTATATTTACTTTCTTCTTGTATCTTATTTGGTGATTTTCACGTAATTCCTTGTTAGTTTTTTGATTTCTTTCTTTATGTAAACAACATTTTTCCCAGCAATCAGCAGAGTTTGTAATGGACTTATTTTCACAAACTCTTAAGTTTGAATAGTAACTTCCATGAAATGTTGACGATGGTGTTTTACAAATTCTGATTAGCAATAACCTTCTTTTTCGTACCCCTCATTTAACATATATTTTTCGCTCATTATCTATTAACAGTACTAACATCTGATGTTTTCATATAAATGCGTACTATGATTAAATTGTTTCATTTCTTGTTGCAGGAGCATTCTTGGTCCCTTATATCGTGATGTTGTTCACCATGGGTCTTCCATTATTTCTCTTGGAATTAGTAATAGGCCAGTACTCTGGTTTAGGTGCAAATGTAGCATTCTACAGAATGTCCCCCATTTTCCAAGGTGAGTTTTCTTTCCGTAAAATGGAATTGATTTAAAGTTGGTGGGATTGTATGTATTATTACTGACATGATGCCTAATTTTGTTGAAATATCGACTAGACTAATGAAATCTACACAAATAGGTGAAATTTACTTACGAGAACCTTTTTTATCTACGTCGGACACATACTGTTGAATAATGTATGTGGTATGAGGAAATACTGAGAAAAAAATCTTCGTATCTTTTTTAATTCCAGTGTAAGAAAGTGATATTGATAACAGTGATATAAATTAATGGAAACGTTTAATTTTTTATTGTGTTGGTTACGTAATTATTCTGTTGAGGTGATTCTTATTGAGATAAAATTGAAAACGGTATGCAATGGGTGGAGTACGACCATTGGATCTAATACTAATTGTTTTATAACTTTCTGTTGACCGTGATCAGCGAATTTTATATATAAACTGGGAATACACTGTGAATATGAGAACCCTACGTTTGGATGTGTGATATAAATGTAAAGGAAGGAAAGGATTTCTTCAAACTTTTGGTTATGAAATCACAATCTGATGGTTCGGATACCATAAGGTTGGAACGTTTCTACTAAAAATTGAGATATTTCGTCCAAAAGTTGAGATGTCATATCCGTTGGTTTGGAGAAATCCTTTGCTGTCACTAGATTTGTATTTCTCATCCAAACCTATTCTCTCAGTGTTAAAATTGTTGAATAAAATTATATCCGTTTCAAAACTGAGCATCGTTTACTTTTGAAACCAATTTAAACAGATTTTGACGGCATGCCTTAGAAACATTTTCAAATCGAATATTCTTCGGACAAGTTCTGAATTTGTTTAATAATTACTAATATGGTACCTTGAGTGCGCATATTTTCGTTTGACTCTGGAATTTTCATATTTTCCCCCGTTAAATATGGTAGATGCGCTTGAGTACGTTCAAACAAGTGTTGATGAAATAGTTTATGTTCATTGTATCAGTACATACGTCAAATTTCATTTCTTCGCGCATGTGGCATACCACAACCAGATTGTGACACTCATCCTCCATGACATAAACAAACATTGTTTCGACCCTCCAGAGTGATTTTATTAAACGAGACACATATAACTACATTGAAATCTGCAAAGGGTTTTGTCATTGACATTTAGAGATATCGACAACCAACCCCTGTCGTTATAGAGGATGTGATGAACGCACAGATGTTGTCTTTATGAAATCACTGCGTTGTCGAATAATGTAGCTTCCATTGGTCAAACTGGTACTTCCGAATACGTAGATTGCTCTAGTGATGTATTAGTAGAAGCTGAATGTATTGATCAGTGATTGAGGGACTGCACTGCAAATAATTGCTTTTCAGTGAACGATTCCCCTCACACGAACCGCGGAGGGCCATGGTCTATTCGACTGTAAGTACTTCAGAACCAGTTAAAATGATGAATTACTACGAAGGAACGATTCGACGTCTACCACCCAACGGAAAAGAAATGTGGACTGTGGAGAGTTCTAACTAGAATCAGTCAGAAATCAATTTTGACTCGTGTTGAACTCACATTCAACTGAACCATGACGCTGCTTCCAGAATATAAATTTATATCGATTTTATTCGGCTTATTATTTGATACAGTACGTATAAATTTTTTTTCTTTTTTTTAAAGCGTTAAATGTTTAATTAATTATTCCCATTATTGACGTTTTTATTGAAGTTCGCTCATCACATGAATGTTATGATGGATACGTTCCTGTATCTATTCGTATTCGTATTTTGATATTGGTGATAAGGAAGTGGAGACTTATGCATCGGTGATAATTTTGCAATCATCATAAACCGAGTTTCATAAAAATTAAATCATATGTGATGCATCCTATATATGGTAGTAAATATTCAACTATAGAATTCACATGATAAGACATCTACTTAATTTTTGAATGTTTATTGCTTAACAATTGATCTCCTTTTGAAAAATCTTTGGGTTAGTTTTATCTGTGAGGGTCATTAAAATATATAATAATATAAGCAAAAACGTCTATATATTGGTTACTTCTTGGGGGGGGGCGCAAAAGCGAGTGATGTGTAATACGACGTAGGATACATCTTATTGAGAACAATAAACGACTATTGAAGCACGTCCACTACAAGAGATGGATAAAGTTCACACACCTCGTGACCACGCCTGTATGATGCATTAAATTTATGGTGGGACATTTTCAAAAGTCAAAGCATATCTCTTAAGTTAAAAAGAACAGATCAGGACTCAGATAAACCTCAGTTGATGGGTATAAACCAAACGAAGATCATTCAGTCTCTGTCACCACTCACTTTCCGGAATAACTCCCGTAAAATTTTTCTATTTGGCTTATAAATGTTAATTTCCTCTTTAAGTGAGGATGTTTTTCAACATTTTGGGAGTAAATTCTGAACCGTTGGTAAATAACCTTTCATAGGAAATCATTCCAAGTCCATTACAATCTTGTCTTGGTAAGCCTACTTCCAGTAAGTCAGGAATAATGTAATAGTGATTGAGCGTATCGAAATAAAGAGCCATACGTGAAAATAGATGTGTGAGTGAGTGATTTTGGATATAGTGTAAATATACAGAAAATACCAGGATACGATACTTCTTAAGGAATCCACGAAACGTCTTGGTCTTAGCGGTCTGCACGAATATCCCAACGAGTTAATGGCCATGGTCAGCACGAAAGAAACCGCTACGCGACCCGACCTTTCGTGACCCCAAGACCACTTGCCGTTTCACGACTGGTCAAATGTAAAATAGACGCACTCTATCTCAGGTATGGAGAATCCACCGTTTTTTGAAGACATTTGATTTTAAATTCTCATTGAAAACACATACATGTATGCTTTTTGCTGGGGACACCATGGGGTATTTTATTTTTCCATTGATGTAATGGAATGCGGTAAATATTAAATATTAACCATGAACTTGATATGATATAAACGGATAACTATTTGTGCAACAAAATCGGTTTTCTAATTGAAAAATAAGTGAATAATACTACCAACAACATGAGTATCAATGTGTATTAAAATTAGAGTATAGTATAAATAAGTATTTAGGAGGAAATACAAATATCAGAATTGATAAATTACACATAAATTATTTACGCATTTAATGTTTACCTGACTGTAGTATACCCACCACTTGGCACTTGTGACTTTCGTAAAAGTCCATTGACATCGATTGGAAATGTTATTCATTACTATTATTGGTTTAGTAGTATTCGTATGTGATGTTCATTACTATCCTTAACCTCTTCTTGCCTTTAATACAATAAACAGAGGTGGATTCAGGAAGGTGCATTATGTTAAAAATTTTCAGTGAAGGGACATCATAACAATGTAAATTAAATAACTGTACATTCATGAAAGTATCAACATGCAAGTAATGGTTTAAGCTTTTTTTTCACCAGCGCTGAAAAAAGTTATCTAAACTTGTTGAGGAGAATAAAACCTAATCATAGAATCAAAACCGTAATTTTGTTGAATCAGAATATTCCACGGACGAGGAGTTTTTAAATAATTTTCGGGTTCCTGATTAATAATAACTAAAGATATACCATAATAATATCATTCTTTATATACAATAATAGGTATTTAAAGAATGATATTCTTATGGTATATCTTTGGTTATTATGGTTGGTGCCTTGACAAGTATATGTGCAACGATATGTATGAATTGTGTTTTCTCTGGCATGTGGTCTGCTATCTTGAATTTGAAACATTTTTTATTGATTCAAATTTTATTCAATAATAGTTCAAATTTGATTCATCTTCAAATGATTGAGGCAAAAATGTGATCATATCTTAAATTTTTTATTAAATTTATTTTTCTTGAAGACATGTAAGATACAACAAAATAGTATTTATTGAGGCCGAAATGAAATTTTTTTTATTATTTTCTAATTCACTTTTTCTAATTTAATGATGAGAGGAAATACATGGAGATTAACAATAAAACCAAATATCGTGGAAATTTTTCAGGTCTTGGATATTGCACTCTTTTTGTCATATACCTCATCACCCTCTACTACCACGTGATCACTGCGTGGACCCTCTTTTACACATCGGCGAGTTTCTCCTCCGTCTTGGGATGGAGTCACTGTGGACATGACTTCAACACTGACCGTAAGTATTTTTTATTCTGAGACTGAGGCATCGTTAACATGAAACGTATTGAAAATTTGTAGTTGCACTTGCTCCTTTATTGTATAAGGAACTATTATTACTGGTTGCTTTATTTTAAGATTTGCAAAAGTTTCTCTTAATTTTTTCAAAATAGTAATTGTTTTTAATTTATTCAATTTATAAAATTCAACCACCCTTCATTTACACGTATATACCTATATTTATGTACACACCGTTTAATCACGATTTTTGGATTCATCAGGTACCTGAATAAGGTAGTATCCTAGAACTAGTATGTTTGAAATACTAAATATTCATAATATTTATAAATATTATGATAATTTCTCCATGTCTTCCCGTAAGTTTAAATTCCACATTGTAGTTTATATATATATCATTTAGGACGTAGCATATATAATAAATACTTTCCCTGTCTAATATCTGGGTATTTTCCCAATCCATAAATGGTCTCGTTACCGTTGAAACGTTTGGTTCTGTTGCATTGATGTTCCGTTGTTTGTTTTGTTTTTTTATTATTTTTGTGCTATTATCTGTCATGTATAAAAAAACTAGTGATAAATATAACATTATTTTAAGTCTTTCTTTCGAAAAGACATGCTGTGTAAATTTTCCCTTTTCTTTTTTATCCTGTGTGACTCAATGGATGGGTAGCATTGAAATTGTGGCGAAAACAGGAGAGATTTCTATATTCATTCTTCAGTATTCAGCCTGACCAGTGGCGGCGATTAGGGAGGGGGACACATTTTTAAGGAAAGGTAAAAAATTCATTTTAACCAACTAAAACAGAATTATAAAAAAAATTACACCATCCATGATGTGGTAGTCACCAATTGTCTTTCTTTTGATTTATTTCATTGTTTAAATCATACCAAGTGGAAATATGCAGAAAATGTCATGTAAATGAAAATTGTCAATATTTGTTTTCACCCCTACTTTTGATTCCCAATCGCCACAACTGAGCCTGACTCCTAGTTATACTCATATTGCTGTAAAATAAGTAACGGATCGAAAGAGCCACATTTCAACGGGTTATATATTGAGAAATAATGTACCCCTGTGGAGAAAATCACAGACAAATGTATATAGGGCAATGGGAACTCTGCTTCTGTAACATACCTCTCCGAGCTCGTTTCCATAATATCTTGCCTTTACAGGCGATACAACTTACGTAATCTTTGCTGGTGATCTTGGCCATTTATTCACTTCTTCCTTTCCGCGTAGCAACGCATTCCGAGGCAAGACTCGTGCGGAAGGAGACCTCTGACCCGCGATGTAGCAGGTGAAGATGCAACGCAAAACACGTTTGTAATGCATAGCTGAGAAGTTGCAACGGGCAGTTGTTTTTCTTACTCCCTTGCGCTACACACTCACTTCGCAAATACTATTGCGCTAAAAATTATTAACTGTGGAGTTCTATTTCACTTTGAATTTTAAGTATTAGGGTATTTATGAACATTATTTTATGATAATAATACAATTGTCTACAAATCCTTATATGTAGTGATAGATTCTGCAGTTGAAAGAGTCAGCTCATTGAGAAACATGAGTACATCTTTCAAATATGAAGTGGGTGCAAGAATCGAATTTGTAGGGGAGGAAGGGTACATAATATATTTCAAAATAAAGGGCAAGAATAATTATTTTCGAGAATATCTCAATGACTTGAATACTCTAAATAAACATGAAAAAAAAAATTTGAATTAGAGTTTACCATCTTTCCATTTCTATTTTTAACTCTGTATGAACAATGAGTAACTAATTAAATAAAAATTTACTGATTACTGTGAACTGTGAATACTCCGAGATGTACTCGTATTTTATTGACAACGGAGGCGGCAATTGTACTTGAATGAATCTGTCACTTCACGGTGCAATGGTGAAACAAAACCACAAATCTAGTACTCGTTTGTTTCGGTTTAAGAGTTTTTCAACCAGTATTTACCGTTAACTTTTACGAAATTAATAAGACTGTTAATTATACATCCCGGTTTCTTTGAAACGGGGCATATAGTCTCCGGGATCCTTAATGGTTCGCCCATTAAGGTTCGAGCAACCGTCCCACCCAAGTAAAAATCAATGATTATGATGACGTTACGGACTTCTGACAGAATTGTGCAGATACTTCATACATCAGTATGATTTTTCTCCTTTTTTTCTAGCTCTGCATGAGATACGATGATAGAAATTTTTATAATAGACCTCACCAACATGAAGAGATTCGATCTTTGGGCTATAGTTGAAAACACTGGCTACCCTAGACGACCGGTTGCACCTCACACATGTATTTTCTGGTTACAGATACACAATAATAAGTACAATAAATCCACAATACTAGATTTTCTGTTTCAATAATTCATTTTTTAGCTTATGTGAATACGCTGAAATTACTCGTTCATTTTTTAATGTAATTTCCTTTATACCCGGCGTGAATATAAATCAACCGAAATTCTGTTAGGAAATAGAAAATGAAAATTTTGTAATTGTGGAAAGTAACGATCTAAATCCATTTACTATGATATACTCCCATTAAGTTCCCCTCAATTTTTATTATTAGTATCTTAGAGATAAGGTTTCTGCAGATTTCGATTATTCGAGACCAGAAACAGTCAATTGTATGAGTAAAGTACGCTGATAATACTTGTATTCCATTTGAGGAATAATAATGATAACATTCTAACGCATTCCTAAAAATAAAATTATTTTGTTCTTTAAAGCTCAAGAAAATTTTTAGCTTTAAGAGAGTAATCTCGTAGCACAGAAATCGCTTCAGTCACTCAACTTCTAGAGTGATTCATACAAAGTTGAGTGATGCAATTGCATTTCCAAGAGATCATACAGAATAAGTAGTTCTAATCCATTTTTAGAACAAAAGAGGAATGATATTTATATTCCATCATAAGCCATGTGGGACATGATAAAAGTCATTAAACGAAGTTAATATTTCCCTTTATAAGCGAAGAAAAAACTTTTAGGGATATAGACTTAGCCTTTTAGAGAAATTATCACGTTAAAATTATTGAACTTTTCTCTTTGAAGGAAAATGTAACATTTCTTAATATAAGGTTTTTCTTATATTCTTTTAAAATTTTTCTTTACATTATTATTAATATGGTTAAAATAAGAAATAAAATATCAGTTCAACACCCATTGCGATGTACATGGTATTTTAAGAAAAATTCTATACAATATCTACTGCAAATCGATCGATATATTGAAAGTTTTTATTTTTAATTGAAACGTTTCAAAAGTTAGGGTTTCTGTAAGTCGTCGTGAAAAATTCATATTTAAGGATAAATTTCTTGTTAATTTTTAAAAATCTGAATTTCGTCTGAATTTTTGACACGGAGGAAATGATGAAAACTATAAAGATTCTAAAGATTGGTTGATTACCTGAAAAAGACATATGCTCTATTCATGTTTTCTTTTCTTTTTCATTTAAATTATTTATTTAGTTAATGAAATCCCTTTTTGGTCTTCATGTAAAAGAAATATTTACAGTTTAACAGTTTGTTATTACAAAAGAAACCAGATAATAATTTAGTTTCTAATGTCTTACCTCCCTTTTAAATCATTTAAATGTACATTTTATCATGGATATGTATTCAGTATTTGAAGGCATAGTGATGCCCGTTTAACTCTTGTTTAGATTCAATTGCACGAAGAGTCACATATTTTGCCATGGAGAATTGTTTCATTTGCTGTGGAAAATCTTCCCTTTTTATTAAAAGTTAATTTAAAAGGAAACCTTAGTGTTTATGCTTCTTGTCTTTATACCAATGATGCATGTTATGTTATGTCCGTGATTTGCATGTTATGTCCACTGAAGCGAGAAACATTTTTGACATTTTTATTTGTTTTTTAACGTAAATTCATTTGTTTCATGTATTCGGAAGTTCTCGAACACGTGCATACTTTTTTTACTTACACTATTCTTTGGAATGCTTCAGAAATGGCATTTATATTATATTTCGCGAATCTGCTAACGAAAGTACCCGGTTAATCAGAATAGCATCGAGGATTGATGGACATAGCTAAATATGATTTATTTTATTACGACGATTGAAGTCATCCGGTTTGCTTTTTCACCTAACCACATGATTTGGGTACATGAATTGGGAAGGAGATATGTTAGATTTTGGGGAATTCAAGAACCAAACTGATACTGGCGTGGAGTAGTTTAGGGAAAACCCAACTGAAAACCTCACTCAATTCGGCCGAGCGGGGAATCGAACCCAAGTCATCAGACGATGATGAACTCGAAAATTAAGATGACTGATTATTCACTAAATATCTTTTCTTTAATGCCATTGTCACATATTGAACACATTTGAAAGAATTTCCAAGTACTATCAATATTTTTATATTGATAATATTACTCTAAGAACTATGAAAATAAAATAGCCTAATTTTTTTTTCAGAGTGTTACAGCTTGGCAGACGAAAATAATTGTAGGAATGAATATTTCCAAAATTATACGTTCTGGAACAAAACGTGCAAATCAATACAAGAGGTATGCGAGAGCAAGAATTTGTCGTATAACATGAGCGACATCGATCATTGCTATAATGACTCATCGAAATTATCACTGAGAGAAGTCCTCTCGGAGCGAAAAATGGCTTCGGAAGAGTACTACGTGTAAGTAGTAAAATGTAACATAGAGTTAACAGTTTGATGGCGTTGTAAAAGTGTTCTTCTGTTACGAATAGAATACAGTTACAATTATTTTGAGATGTATCAAAAAGGGTATACTTTCCACTTACTAGTAACTTAAAAAAGTAACTTATAAAAACAATTGTTTGTATTGTTTATCCATTCCAGTGTTAAAATGTGTTCTATTCAATATTTTATCAGAAACTCGAATCTCTAATAAAAATTACTTTTAACTGTACCAAAAATTATTATAGCAAATTTAGTAAATCGCATAAAAAAACAGTACGATAGTACTTTCTGTAAAGATGCCTTAATATTGCTCGCGATGCGATGGAAGCGATGCAGTTTTCACACTGCAATCGATGCAGTGCCATGTAGGTGGTTTTCTCGATTTCACAACAGAATGTCGTTCTTTTTTTAAACCACATCATTTTATTTTTAGTAGAAATTAGTCGATTGAAAAGGCGTTGGATTCATGAAATTAATGAAGTAAGAACCTTGAGAGAGACTCGTAATTGTTTGACTAACTACGAGAGGTTGAAGAGCGTTTTTAGAATTATTTCAAAATGAGAACAATGACTTTTGACTACATTGTATCATTCTCAATCAGGGATAGATCACCAATTTCGGTATGTTAATAACAGTAGAATAAATATTTATGATTATAGATAAGGCAATATTTAGGTACATACATGTACATCATAGTAACAGAAAAGAAAATATCTAAAAAAGAGTTTAATTATGAAATTTTCGATTTTTTGACGTGATATTTAAAAAATGAATAAAATTCAAACCAAACCCTTAAGACTCAGTGCACAAAGAAAAAAAAATTAGTTTCTTACTTAGAACCATCTCTCTTATGGTAATATTGGTTCCATTGGTGCTACGCCGCCGGACGTAGAGGTACACTATTAATAAGCTTCTCTAAATTCGTATCGGATAATAATTGCAGTATCAAAAGAGGCAGCTCGCGACGTCTATCGCCATAAATCGCAAACTAGTTGGCGATGAAAACTCACTATTCGCGCGTGAGCACTTACAATCACAAGGTTTCGCTCGCAGTGTGAACAGCTCCGTGATGCTGCTATTTAAAATAATACCCTCTTTTCCTCTTTGCTTCTATCGCATAAGTGCATATTTCATCGCTCCGCGTCGCATCGCATCGAGGGCAGTGTAAACAGCTGGTAATGTAATAGAAATATATAATTTCTTCTAATGCATGAATACAAAAGTTGTGGGCTACTTACTTTCTCAAACGGAAGAAGAAGAAACTTATGTCATAATTTGAAATCTGGATAAAATTTTGTCACCTATTTTTTATGGAAGTCGAATGTTACTACAAAGATATTTATCAGATTCTTAATTTATTGAGACAAATAACATTATCGACCTTGGATATTTGGTAATTTCTTTTTGAAAAAGAACGAAAGATTTTAAGTACCCATAATTGTGATACTAATATAAAATCTCAGTTAAATAATTGGAAGTCTCTTCACGTTAATAAATCTAACAATGAATAGTTGTATGCATGGAGAAACAACTTGCTTGTTCAATGGATACCTTGAAGAATGAATGTAATTAGAAATGTTCAGGCATTCTAATTCAGACAGTTAAGGAGACACGAGCGTTTACAGGAAGTTAACACCTAATCTTTTGTATCTTACGCTAGATTTATATCGACTAATTATATAGACAAAAACTCGTGTATATATAAAATGAAAACAATCCCAAAGAAATTATACTGTTAGTTCAAAATATCGATGTAAAATATTGATGATTACTCTTTAAAAGAACAAAGCTTATCACAACACCGGAAGTAATGTATTGATAACTGTGACGGACAGCGTATATTAAGGTGTCTTGCCCTTTGCCGCTAGGAGGCTGCCTCATTTTAACTTTTCGATGCGTGTAGTTAGTAGTAACTCTCCTTACATTAGAATTATTACGATAATTATTTTTTTACTACCGTTTCTCAGAACGTTTCAAACAAGACACAATAGCAAGTGTGATTAAAGTATGATTAATTACCGTAATAAATAATATATTTCCAGTTGCCGAAAAATAGTTCATTCTTAAAGCTAGTCATAAATGCAGATCTCTCTTGTTGTTGAATTCCAAATTTATGAGTCATAGGTTTGCCCTGAAGCGTAGTTTTACCTTCAAACAAGTCATAAATTCATATCATGTTTCTTTCTCATTGACCTCATTTTCCATCAACCTTCACAAGTCATTTTTCGCTCTGGAATTCCATTCATGGGACCTTTAATTTATCGTCACGCTGTGCTTTTGCGTTCTCTCTGTCATCTACGCTGCTGCTGCTTTGCCCCGAGGTTCCATTCGCTCCAGTGACTAGCCAGCGGATGCGAGCCGCTTTTGTCGCTCCCGCAACCACGCTCTGCTTGCTGTCCGTCGTCTGAGCACTCATCACCGACTGACGAAGTCATGATCAAAACCATTGCGATGCTCTGTATTGAGTTGATCGCTCACCTGTCGCACACAAAGGGTTCAGTCTCATCTAATCATCAATATTTTAATTCCATTTTTTTACGTTCAATCATCATTCGTGTGACGTACAACTCCTATAGAATACTTGAAGACATAGTTTACTCAATTTATAGACAACAATTTTATAATAAATATCCAGTATCAAATATAACTATCTTATTGTTCAATGTACCATCTTTTAAGCTGGTAAGAGATGTATGTTATATCCCCATGCAATATCTCGGCACTAATGCGCGACAAGTTTTGAGAACGGATCTTAATTTAATTCATAGTACTGACTAAATTCCTCAATGTGATTTTCACTGTCATTTCCGACGACACCACCACATTAACTCATTTCGAGCCCACTCACCATCTTCCAGTAACGGTTTTGTTTTCCCTTATCATTGAAACACTAACTCTGCCGCTATGCGACATTACTTACTATCTCTTACCAGCCAGTACTTCTACTTGTCAAAGTACTGTGGACTGCGTGCTCTGTTTTTTAAAAGAGCTGCTATCTCTACTTCATTTCGTAGCTTCCCCAGGACCGTCCGAGCTCAAAACGTACAGCGATGGCTACCCTATTTATTCTAATTCGCCTGTTAATTTGCCGTGTGGGTCCGTTGTCTCTTTATAGAGTAAGAGCAGTATGTGAGGCAAGTGTTGCAGACTAGTGCGTGATAATTAGAAACAGGACATGAGGACTTCGCGATGAGTAGTAAGCGCTATATGGACAAAGGAAAGTAGAAATCAAAACGAAGAGAAAATGAAGTCAGTAATGGGGAGAATTTACGCCTGAGAACACATAATAGTGGTAGTAGGAAATGAGAAACCAAAAATAATTGTTCTCAGCAAGGATGAGAAAAGTAAGTGGAAGTGAAATCGAAGGAGAATGAGAAGTTTAGTGAGGTACGAGTGCACACAAAGGGTTAAAGTTGGAAGAAAATTTACATCTTCAAATATTTGAAAGGAAAATAACTCGAAAAAACGAATTGTGTAAATTGTATTTTTTATTGTTCATGTTAAATAATGCATCATATTACAATTTGTTAACAACTGAAGAAGACTCAAAACAAATGTTGAAATGTTACGAGTATAAATTTATAACAATAAATATTGTGAATCGTCTATATAAAGATCGGAAAATACGTAATAATTTAAATATTATGTGAAATTTTAACTTCATTTATTGATACGGTTAAGTTACTTCTTAATTAATTGGGATACAACACTCCTAATTTTCCAATGAGCAATAGTGATATGTACTTCACCATTTCGATCCTTTACTGATTTTTGAAGAAATATCGAGGTATTGCATTTTCAGCTTTTCCGCGGAACACAGGAATCCGAATCAAATAACTTTTTTGTCTAAAAATAATATTTGAATATATTTATTCATATAATTACTTACAAAAAAAATGTTTTAAAAGTGTGAATAAATGACAGAAGCCCGTTTTTTTAAGTACTGTATCAAATTTGTAATGTTTGAATATTTTAAATTTGTGTTTAGTGCCATTTACCCACTGTGGTTACCATTCGATAATTTCTTATTATAAGAACTTATAACTATATTCTAGAAGTTTTGAAAATACTCTTCTGTTAGATGTTTAACGAAAAGTAACAATAATACCAAGATCAAAGCTATAAAAGAGATTTGTAATGAAAAGTAATGATTGTGTGTCGTATATATCACACTTCAAGTTTTGCGGAAGCCGAGATTTATTCCATTTTTCCCTGGAGTTATATGGTGTTCACTTTCAGAAATGTTCTGTATGTGAATGGAGAGACTGAGAAACAAGAAAAACAGAACCAGAAACACGTTATCGACTCGTAAAATGATTCTAAAAATATGATAAAACAAATGAAAATATTTCTACCTATGTTAATATCTCATCGAACAGTTAACGATTCGATGAGATATTAACATAGGTAGAAATATTTTCATTTGTTTTTGTCGTTTCTGTCAGTTATTTTTCTATTCTAATAACAAGAACATGTTCCCGAAAGCATCTGAACATTTTCAATTATTTTATATTTCACAATACCTCCTTTTCTAACGAACTGATACGGACCCTTATTCTCCTTCCTCATATTTCGTTCTTCCCTTTTGCGTATCTTCACCTTCGCAGTTAACATGTAGTAAACATCTGTCTGTTCTTTGTCCATTGTCCTTTTTTCTCCATTTTGCTCCTACCCATATTCAATTCTTTCCAATGTGCGAGTTTCTCATGCGTTCCTTAATGAGTCTCATGGGGCTTTAATACAATTTTAATGTGTACGGAAGCGAATGAGCTCGTTTTCAAATTAACAGCAAATGCCAAAGTACTGTGGAAGTTTCAGATATGACGGTGGAGAAACTGGCGAAGAAGGCGGAGGAGAATTCGGGGTTCGTTCTAAAGAAGGAAAGAAAGGATTATTTCCTCCTTAGAACTTGATATTCCAGTTTCTTTGAGATTTTGCGTAATTTAGTTTCTTCCTTAATTCAGTTTAATAATTTTCATCCTTAGCATCTTATTTTTTTGGAGCAGTATTAAATCAGAGGTTCTAAGAGATAAGAAATTAATGAATCTCTGACCCAATAACGCTTTGCGTGGGTCTGATTAGTTTTTGTGTTCTTCAAGAAAGTGATTTTATCTTACGCAAAACTTAATTGAGATTTTTTGTTTACGATGAGACTCTCGACCATACTTCTTTTCAGTATAGTCTCTCTAAAATCTACTAATCCTCCGCTAATTAGTATCTTTTGAAGATGAAGTAAAATATTCTGAGAAACTTTTTTTTATCTCCCATTATGATCAATCAGAAATCATAACTTATGTTTGTTTATACTTCACGTAAAAGCTCCCTCGTAGCGCAGTGGACATGAAAGTACGAATGATACTTGCTGTTAGATTCGATTGCGGTACAAGAAGGATAAGATTTCAGCTTTCAGTTTATTAAGCTCATGTACGAGTACTTGGGAAGAGAATGGGATAATTTAAGGGGCTTAGGTCGGTTAGTTGGATTAAACGACACCTTGTCTCTCTCTGGTGGATTGTTTTCACTGTTTTAACCAGCGCCCACTTGACATGCCTAGCACTTTAACTAAGGATTTCCTGCTCATCCTGAGCCTGGAATAATGTGCGTGCGGACGTGCGATTCTCTGGATAGTGTTGATGGACTCAGAGACCGAAATAGCTCATTTTGCAAAAACAGACCTCATTGTGACATTGCTGCATCAACCACAAAGAAAAATTTTACCTGTTTCCAGCAACCGTTTTAAATCAGTCAGAAAATGAAATTTCGATGTTTAGTTTGGCCATCAGATGATAATATTTTGCCTACACATGTATGAAAACATTTCAACTCATCAACTTTATTAACAGTATAAAAAAGTTATTAATATTCAGATAAGTGTTGATATTTTGGAATTAAAAAAAGGAATGTCGGAAAACACTTATCTTGTACTTTATTGTTAATTCTATAGCAACTCTTCAATTTCCTTCGATTTGAAAAAGAAATTTTTATGAAGTATAAAAATATTGACAATTTGTTTTTCTCATTTTCGGAACTTTGCGAGTGGTTTCGATCAATTAAAATAACAATTACTTAAAGATATAGCAATTTAAAATAAACCTGTTAACTACACTGAAGTTTTCTTCTCATACTGCATGGACATGTTACCATGTAACCGAATGAGGAAAAATTAGGATTAGTTGCTCTAATATTTATTTCAACCGAATTCACACACAGACATTAACTTTGAAATTAAAATTAACATAATTATATACATTAATACGCATATGTCTCCTAGATTTTTTGTTCCTTTCCCGCGTAGCCGGACGGAGTATTTCACACAAATGAAATATACGTTAGATGATTAAATGGTGTGTTTGAGGTTTCCCATTATTTCATCTTTCATATTTTCCCTTCTGAGATAACTGAATTTACAAATTATATAAAAAAAGACGCTTCTCGACTCATTTATTTGAAATTACGTTACTTGAGAACTTGAATTCAAAAATTGAGAAAGTCGAAGTGTGACCGAGCTGGTATAAACCACATTCGTCGGGAATTGCATGCGCCGACCCCGTCTAACACGGGATTAATAAGGTGAAGATAAAGAAGAAGAGTTGGGAATTGTATGTGAGTTACGTAATATTTAATTGTACATTACCATACATTATTCATAACTGTTCTGATGACCTGTTTACATTGTTAATGAAACCGATTGAAACTTGCCTACAACTGGCAGATGGGAGGAATTAGTATCTGCTATATTATCCTGGTAAATAAAAGTATATAAAATCAAAAGTTCATATTATCGTACAGAATGTTAAATTTATTGAATTTCACGTGAGATTAAATTGCAAGGGATTAGTTACTGTAAGTTTATTGCAGCTTTATTCATTTACTTTCATTATTTGGATTTAAATGTAGGTAAAGTTATTTGATATTTATAGTTCATCTTAAATCTTCGTGTTTTCTTACTTCTATACTTGATTCTTGTGGTTAAACAGAAATAACATGGGAAGGAAATTTCATGAATTACATCTCATGTGATGGCAAGGGATGTTTGTTGATGTTTCCAAAATAAGCACAACTCTTTCTATTATAATAATGTTTTATTTACTAGAACGCGTTTTTGTAATTTTTAAAGAAATACTAACGAAACGATTTGTTTGCTTCCAACTAACCACTCCTTCATAGCAAGCGATTTATATTTCGGAGGGTAGCATCTGATTAATTTTCATGCACATGCGGTGTAACGCAGATAATGTTATTTTTTTATATTTTGTTATTATTATGACTTTTCGTGGAGCGAGGAAAAAACCAAAGAAATGGAATACAAGACAAAAATAATGAGAAAAAAATGACATACGTATTGAGTAAATTGTCGGACTCAACGGTTTTGTCAAGTGTTTTATTAACTATTTTTATTGTTTAATTTGTTAGCGTTTATAAAAACGTTCAACAGTAGCATGTTTTTCGTTACTTTGGAACAATCGAAGGATAGAAATGATTTTTTTTTTCGAAAAAAAGTACTATTTATATAGACTAGTGGCAAAACTTGTTTCCGTTTTCAAAGTTTGGATTTACGGAAATATTAAAAGAATTTTAAATATCACGCAACAATATTGCACGATAAGCTCTAATTCTAAAGATGTTTTAGATAAGCCAATGTTAAATCTAACGATATCTTTATTGACACTCGTACGACTTTCATTTACAAATATTTGCATCTTCTTTAAATCGAGTTTTATGAGTTTTCACCCTACAGTTTTAGCTATGAATTCTATTTCTTCTTCACAGAGACTACGCTATGGGCATTCAAGGCGCCACGTGGAGTGACTGGGGAGAACTCCGCTGGGATATGGTTGGATGGCTGGCCCTAGCTTGGCTTATCGCATACGGCTGTCTCATGAAGGGCGTACAGACAATGGGAAAGGCTGTCTATTTTACCGCCATCTTTCCCTACTTCGTCCTTACGGCTTTACTCGTGCGAGGTAATTTTTTTACTCGATGAAAAGGTTCGTTTATACGTTATAGGTGAACAATCGTTTATATATATATATATAT
>NNCF01126001.1:79999-103146 GCA_002313205.1 Laupala kohalensis
GTGTGTGTGTGTGTGGAGCTTTACGGTTCACCGACATCGAGGTCATTAGAACCCTTATACGAGAATCGGTTTTTGTTGTTGAAGTAATGATAAATTAAAATTACAATTTTGTCTTTGTTTCGCCAGATAGAGTTGAAATTTATAAAAACTGTATTATTAAAAACTCATTTCCACAAAATCTTTGCACTTGTGAAATTGGTTTCCCAAAGACGCGATGTATTGTTCCGTGTAAAAAAGAAAAGAAAATGGGCAATTGTAATTTTTACACTACACAACGAAACGTTGAAACAAAAAGATTTTTTTTTTCATATCATACATTCTTTCACAGTAATATATTTACGTTAACAAGTAAATCTCCAATCTAAGTGACCTCGATAGAAAACAATCAATACAAAGTAATGCAAGGTTTGTTTTGTTTCTGGCAGGAGCAACGTTGGAGGGCGCAGCAGACGGAATATACTTCTATTTGAAGCCTGACTGGAGTCGACTTAGCGATGCTGGTGTGTGGGGTGATGCCGCTTCTCAGACATTCTACGCACTCGGCATCGGCTGTGCGTCTCTCGTCACTCTTTCATCCTACAACAAATTCAGCAACAACTGTCACTTGTGAGTAAAAATTATTTCAATATACCTATGGTCCGTTTTCAAAGTTTAAACATGTCTCCGTCATTACTAAACCTTACTTCAACTTATGTGATTACGACGAAACGGAAATCGAACCCCGATTTTAATTCCGGATATTTAGTGGAAAATAAAGTCAACCTATAATATTGTACCAGGGGCAGTAAATATCAGAAAACTAAACTCAAGAAATAATGTTTATCGAAGAACTTTTTTGACTGGATGTAGTTGGGTTCGTGCATAATGTACTGTATTCGAAACACTAAATCTAGGTCAGTATTTTTCGTATCCTCCGGACAAATTCAATTTTTCCTACGCTTCCAGAAACTTCATCTTCGTCTTCCATTTTCACAATCGTCGTCACGAGCGTTTCTCTCCATCGATTCTCCATTTTTGGGATTCGGTTCCGGTTTCTTTTGATTATTTTCTCCTCCCTTACGCTTCTCACAGAATGCTGGAGATTCTGTAAGAGCTGACTGCTGGCGAGATGTTAGATTGTGTGAGGACACATGACGACTGTGGCTACAGTGTGGACGTGGAGTGTCAATAATGCAAGTGAGAAAACGGGTTTTCTTAGTACCATTTATGATTACTAGCAGAACAACTTGGCGTTTCCCGTGATTTGAGAATCTGAAAACAATCGTTACTGGACATTCTGGTATTAAAAGACCTGCCAAAATGTCTGGATAATTTTAGTTCATTATACCCGGTATTATATAATATTCCAAATTCATATGTTATTTTCCATATTTCGCTATTTTCATGATACTAAATTTTCACTTTTGTTTATTTCAAATATTAAATACTACAAAAAGCCTAAAAAATATACACGATTTTCATTATTGTATGCTTATATCTACGTAATTGCGAATTATTTTAAAATCCAGGTAGAAGGAAAATACTATTTCCACAGATGTGCGAAATAAACGAAGCACATAGTTAAGACCTCTGAATTCTTTCATTTCGTTTCAGTTTTAGAATATGTACTTGAAAGCAATGTTCTTTAACACCTTTATATAATTTTCCTTCTACGATTCGGTCATTTAGATTTTATGTTCATCGGATTGTCCGCCTCACGTAACGCAATTGAACTATGGTGGTCACATTGATAAGCTTCATAGTCATACGAGTGAATATTCATATCTACTGATCAACAACAAATTTTAATTGTTTTTCTGCTCTTGGATTTCATCAATATGAACTACATTTTGCATTTTAGTTTAAAAATAGTCCTTTGAAATTTCGAAGAATTTCATCGATTCCTTTTCTAATTCAATGCCACTGACATTCCATACAACTCACTTTTATTATCGTCATGACTGAAGTCGTCATAGATGTAGACGTCTGATCCATAGGGATTTTTCTGACGAACATATTTAAAGTTAATATGTGAAGAAATAAGCGACCGACACGAAGTAAATGATGATGAACACTAACAAAGATGTGACGGAATGGTGAAACGGAGTGACAGAATGGTTATAAAGTCTTCCTAGTCCCAGAGGTCGAAGGGGCTCAAATGCAAGGATATGGACGGGACGTGGGGGCCGAGTGGTCGGAAGCCGAGTGTATGGGGGAGCAGACGACGAACGAAGGGCTTAGTCTCCGCACAATGGCATCGCCATTGTCGCCGCTCGCAGATATTGCGTCTCGCTCACCCCGCCGCAACCATCGTCTTCAACGCCGGGAGCCGCGATATTTGATTCCGGGGCTTTGAACCGCCATCGCGCCGCACCGCGCCGCACCGCTCCGTAACCTCTTCCCCGCACCCGCCACTGAACGAGAACACTGTTCTTGACTGGACTATGTTTAGGTTAGTGGTGGTTCGAAATATATTTGTGTTCAGGTTTTGTTTCTGGTTGCACTGGATGTTGCGTGACCTAATTTCTAAGATGGAAAAGACTGGTGAAGGAAATATAATAATACGTGCTTCTGAAATGGCTTTTTTGTGTTTTATTGAATACAAATTTGTTGGTTTTATGTTAATATTATAACAATATTTTATTGTTTGGAGTGTGGGAAAGTATTAAATCGGCCACTGCCTCAGGACCCTTGATCGGAATTGATGGGATGGTCTCTTGCTTGGTTCGGGAGAGAAAATTTGTTTATTTTACTCCACGTGGCCAAACGCAGTTTGTACTGCTTTTTTGACAATAAATTAATTATAACTATTCTGGAAAATTCATATCCCTTCGATCTCAATCCTTTTCTTTGGTTTCTTCCTTCACAATCATTTGTCGATTCCAAATTTATATTCTCTTATACGATAATCCGGGAGTTATTTTTACTTCTGCATATCGACAAGATACCTGAGAAAATTGAAATTATTTTTACGATTAAAAGTTGTTTTATTTCAGTTTCGTGAATTTTCATACTTTATTAGTAGTTCCGAGAAATGTTTTTTTCATATCATCTCCATCCAAGAGGAGTGGACGCTGATTAAAGTGGAGTTAAATGAGATTAAAATGTTTTTGATGCGTTTATGTGACTGATATTTTTAATACTCTGATTATTTAAACCGTTAATTGACTGCAGCCTTTTAGCAACTACATAAACACAAATTTTTGCTGAATTTGAAATGTATTAATTAATTTGATGAAAATGGACAACCTGCCCGTAATTCATGTTTAGTTGCTCATATATTTAATTATATCAGTGATTACGAATTACCAAATCAAGACGTGGAAATTAATTTCAATCCACTTTATTTAAAAATCAATGTTATTATTCATTACTATAAGTATTATGTTTTCTTCAACCATTTGGAGCGCTTTTGGTTATGTCACGAAATAATTTCAATTTTTCGACGTTGTCCTATGCATATTAATGGTCGACGTCATTGCATTACAATATTGATAGTTGAACATAACAGTGAGCAAATAAAAGGATATGACGTCCGCCATTTACAAACAAAATTGGAAATACAAATATGTGTGCAATTCATCTCCTGATGTGTGGTCAAACGCTTTGATAAAACCACGATTGTTTCCCTGATTAGCAAACGTTTACACCTGCATTAATTTTTACGTTCAATAATTTCATAATTTCTAAATGTACATTGGTGATGGTATTGCAAGTGGTTGCAAATAGAGTTCAGAGTATTTAAAAATAAAATTATGTATTCTCAAAACTGAATCATTCAAGGTAAGTGATAATGTCTATTCACACATGATTTCACACATTCACACATTACTCCAGGTTAAATCGACAAAAACAAAGAAAAGTTGAAAATGTATCTCTTTTTTGGGATTCCTGGAATTTGTACGAGGTTGGTTTGAGTTCTTCATCAGGACGTGACCACATAGCACGTATGCAAAAACAGACTCCTCTCTTTGATACTGTGGTCTATAATTTAAAAAGATTGAAAACGACCCCATAGGGCAAGGGGAACATTGTGATTGAACCGTGGATCAACGGAGCCATTGGTCAATTGTCACGTGGTCTGAAATATCAAATAATTTCACCAATTACTTTTTCCGATTTTCAGGCCACAGACATCCCATAGAATTCACTTTTATTAGTTTAGATACCTTTCTCGCCAGTGATGGCATCTTTCCGAAGAATAACTGTCCGTGACGTAAGGTGAGAAGCGCGCCACTATGGTGTGAGAAGAGATATACTGGGTTCATGTTGATGTCTTGCCCACCAAATTCGTTTCATATCAACCTGATCAAATACATCTGAGGAATTGTTGTGCGTCAGCTCCCCACCCAAAACCACCTTCAACAACCATTGAAGGACCTGTCGAATCTATGAATCGCCAAATGAATGCTGTTTTTGCTTGACACAGGTGGACCCACTCACCATTAAGTGGATTGCCATAATGATTTGGCAAAACAATGCAACTCGCCCTTACGTGTTGTTTCTCAATACTTAATATATTGTAGATATTTTGTTAGCTAGTGTCCATTTAGAATAGATGGCATATGTTCTCTCTACAGTACATAATTTCATTGTTGATTTACCATATTATTTGGATTGAATGGATTGACAAAAAACCTGTCCACTGTCGATCCAATGCAGTTTGTTCAAATAAATGATGTTCTACTTCAGAGACCAACTACATTCGTATCCTGACATGAAACATGCCAACCTTCTGAAGAACAAAACGATGTAGATTGGCTTGCGGTTTGACATTCTCCAGCCGATATGATGGGGAATTGATAAATTGTTGCATTACCTCGTTACGGGAGATGAGGCACGGTGCACGGTGTCCCGCTTGATACCGAATCACGGTCAATGAAATTGTGAAATACGTAATCTCCAATGAAAGTGAAAGATAAACTGAATATCTACAAGAATTATAATGGGAAAGGACTAGGGATTATGTAAAATTTATTGATTAAGCAATATTAGTTATATTGCATTGTACGGTTAATATCCATCGATTATTAGTTTTAAATTAATGGACAATCGATTTGCTTCTGAAAGTTTTTCATTGGACGTAATGTGTGAATTTTAGCGTAATTTCAGCATCTTTACTAAACTATACCACCCAAGCTTTGAAAAGAAGTTCCGTAGAATTCTTTAAAAATAACAATGGAAACCAAAACTTAGCTCTTTTAAACCAATTAGTTCTTTACAGTTTTAATAATTATTTCTTTAACCAAGATCAGATTTATTTTGATGCGAACTGTCGGGTGAATAATACCCATTTAATTTCTGATTTATCATTTCTTCTGTTGCTATATGCATTCGAATCACACAAGAAAATAAAAAAAATTAAAGCATTCAGGTGATATGTTGGACACAATATTTTAAATATTAATTTCAATGAAATAGCATGTTTAATACTCAGACAGAAAGGCAAAATGTAATATACGAGTAATATGATTGATCTTAACGCGACCCTTTGCCTAATTAATGCACTACGCATTCACCTCTCTGTTGACTCTGGTTCAAATCCCGGTTGCTCCAAGTAGAATTTACAGTGTTGCAGAAACGACAACGGGTTCACGGTAGGTTTTCTCAGGGCACTCCCGTTTACCGTCTTTCATTCCATCACAACTTCCATTCATCATCAATCATCCCTCTCCTCATTCGTCCATCACCCACAGATTTCTTTCGTTTCATTTTATCCCGGAAACGCGTAACTCTAATGGGCGCCTCGAGAGATTGGTCTCGCAGACAGAGGACTGTTGTCTTTGTGTGTGTAAGCATTTCGTGGGACTCCATTTTATACCATGATAAATTGAAAGGAGTGACGTGTCCCCGAGTCTATCTCCGAGACCGGTAACCTAGTGTGATACGGGTCTATTACCGAAGCAATTCTGACACGGTTTCATTCATTTATCAGTCAAAGTGTGACAGGTTTGTTTATTTCGTTTAATTACTGGAAATAAAGTATTGTTGAATTAATCACCCATACCATCGCATTTTGCACCGAATCACCAGAGTACCTTTTACAGAGACGCTGTGTTCGTGGCCATCGCCAACTTGCTGACGGCACTCTTCGCGGGCTTCGGCGTGTTCAGCGTACTGGGCGTGATGGCACGCGAAACAGGACAGGAAGTGAAGGATGTGGTGACCTCTGGTCCTGGACTCGCCTTTATTGCTTACCCAGAAGCCATCGCGCGCATGCCACTGCCGCAATTGTGGGCTGTACTCTTCTTCCTCATGCTCTTCGTTTTGGGACTCGGGTCACAGGTATTATAACTTTTACTTATTTAATATATCTAAGGCAGTGGTATTGCGAGATAGAGAGAGAGAGTACCAATCGAATTTGTGTTGGCCTGCGTGCACAAAGATCTAAATTACGATTACGGTCTTGTTATCGGATGGCAGGAAGGGGTACACACATTCTTTACCTGGTCTCTGCAACCCCGCGATCCTCGACTTGTGTGTTATGAAATGAGTTTGTGGTAGAACTGAAGAAAATGTTTGAAGACAAAGCAATGTATTTCAGATTTGATTATATACAAAATCATAATAGAGAAACAAAATAATACAGAGAAATATAAATAAAATGTATAATTTAGTTATTATTACGATTTTCGTGGAATTCTTGGTAATTCCATTTAATTGTTAACATTTGCAACTTCACAATAGTTAACTTCATGACGCGTGACAACTAAACAACGTAATTCTTCTTCTTAATCATTAAGAAATCTGTGGTGTTGTCTACTAGTAAAAAATATTTATTCAGATAGTACTTTCGCCAGCTTAGCTGGCATCTTCAGTCTGACAATGTCAAGTATCAAAGGGCAAAAAAAAATTCATTTATTCTTAAAAATGAATACTAGTATCGCCTCACTGATATCCTATTATCTTAATCTTCATCTTCATTCTCTAGCCACTTATTCCCAGCATTCTCAAGTTGTTCTCCACTTCTTCGCTCTATGATTTTCTGGGTTTTCCTCTGTTCCTCTTGCCTCCCGGATGCCCCTACCAGGTAACTCATATTGCATTAAAGGTGTGGATCCAAGTGATGGAAGAAAACATACTTTCGAGTACGAAAACTGGATGGAACAAATTGTTTGAGGGAATGTTTGAAGTTACTACTCTTTTAATTATGCAAGAAAAAATTACTTTTCGTGCCGCGGATGAAATGTTGCGAAGGATACCGAATACACAAATGCCCATTTTGTTATTATTTTATTTTGTTATGTTTTTATGTGTGGGCCGAAAATATACGTTGACTAGGTCCTCCATTGTAGCGAGCTTCTTGAGTTTTCGACATTAATTAACTCGCTGAAGCAGATGTAGTCCGGAGATATATAAGGTTTTAAGGAGCCCTTTTTTGTAAACTGATCAAGATTTCCGTATTTATACTGGGATTTTTTAAGAATAGGCGAACAATATTTAAAAACAACTTTGTTTCTAATTTCAAACCCTTATCCCCATACCCTCTTTACTATAAAAATCAGACATTCGTATAATTTTAACATTTATACATATGTATATACTTGCTAATTTAGGCTACATAATGCATTGAGTTTTAAAACAGCTGAAAAGCTTCGATAAGTTCAAATAACTCGGAGAAAACATAGACTGGGTACGGATACAGAATTAAATTATCCCCACTTTTCATTTATTCTCTAAATTCCAATTTCTTTTTATTTATTTTAACTACTGAATATTATTGTCCGGTATTATTTTATTGCAATAATTTATGCTTGAAAACGAAAAGGCTACTTGTTGAAATATTAGTAATTGTTTATTGTTATTACTCAGTTATTGTAGATTCGTCCGGTAAACATTGATCATGCCCGAATTTTACAATTTTCATGAGCAATACGCTAATTAAAATGAAATGAATGCATTTAGTGTTCACTCCGTATAAGCTTACTCTCGGCATGCTGTAGTAAACTAATTTATGATTACAGAAACCAATGTTGACATTATTTATTGTTTCTGTAATCATTTCACACTTCTATCACATTTCTATGTTTATGCTTTTCAAGAAGTGACATAAAAATAAAAGTACTTGTATTACACGATCTGTTTCCTTCGACAGCGTAACTAAGAATTAACAGGTAAGGGAATAAGGAATTATTTACAGTGTCATTATCATTTCCTCTATCACTTAAAAGAATTTGACTAATATTTCTCATCATAGTAATGGTATTATAATTAATTTAAAATTAATTAAGAATAATATTATTTTTTGTGCGAAAACATAAATTTGATTTCTATCAAGATCGAATTATTTCCCTTGTTTATTCGCGTATTCCTCTCGGGAAGTATAAAATTTCATTACTTGCAGCTCTCGTGAGGTCAATTAGGTGTGTTGCGAAGTTTGAAAAGATAGCCCTTCCGAACATCCATAACTGAGAGCAGCGCAGCTTATTGTCGGACCTATCAACGGTCGTACACACGACATAATAGAAATAACTTTCTCAATGATAGGAACCATTCAAATCAGTGAATTAAATCGACCAGATAAGCTTTCCAAAGAATAATCATGTAAATTACCAAAATAGGCCCAACAAATTTCGGTATATTTTCAGAATAAAATAGAACATCGATTATTTATAGAAAGTATTTTCGCCCAAATAGTTTGCGTCACCAGGCTGAGTATTCACGAGAATATTATGGTGGATGAGGATATTCACTTTTCGGAGATTTACTGAAGTATTCTCGTGTGTACACAGATTTGTACTCAGATATCGTTGCTCTGTACTATTGATGATGCCGGACATGGTGGTGAAACATCTCTTTAATTATAAATAAAATGATTGGTAAAATTACACTTTGCTTTAACCAATGGATGTCTACTATTGAACATACACAATTTTCGCCAACTATTTCTAATATTTTCTGATACATGATCTCTCATCGCTTTCATTTTTGGAAGATGATCAACATACATAAATTTTACATTATATACTCAATTAAAATCATAGTATTAAGTATATTGTCAATAACTCACTTATAAGAAGAAACTTGTCTTAAGAACATGTACTATCAACGATGTGATTGATGATGATGTAAGTATTTCGGTATAAAAAATTTAATTTTGGTAAAGCTAAGAAAGTGAAAATTTATGATATACTTACAGTTAAGCGATGGCTCAGTTTAGGTATCAACACCTTTACTCGAAATCATTATTTGTTAGTGAATATGAAATTTAAGTTTTATCCCTTATATCATATGTATGCAACTACAATAAATTCATGTTTTATAAACGTTAGAAAATGAGTGTCACGGAATTACGGACAATTAACGAAAGAAGTAGATTTTTGAGTGTTTTAAATCTACCCTGTACTTACTTCTTGAATAGGAAATACCTGAAATTTAAAATAATTATTTGAAAAACGAAACTTATGGAAAATTCCATTTTGGGAATCATATTCACGTTCTGTCAAAAATTACCAATTTTACAAGTTAACCGTCCGAAATATAATTGAAAGATCAAAATTGCAATGCATTAAGTTTGTCAATTAAATGCTTGCAGTTGAAGAGTATTTGTAAGAATTCAACTTAATTAAAATTATTAAATACAATATTATTGTCATTAATCATAAATAAATAAATAAATTTATTGTCAAAAAACAGTACAAACTGCGTATGACCACGTGGAGGGAAAAAAAAAACTAATTTACTCTCCGGAAGCAAGCAAGGGACCATCCCATCAATTCCGATCAAGGGCCCTAAGGCAGAGGCGGATTCAAAAAATTCAGCAAAAATTCCTAGATAAGATAAAAAGTTAGCTGCGAGTTATAATACTAATAGAATGTCAATATGTTTGTAATTTTAAGCAAAAAATTACATGTAAGTTATTATCGAACTATAGATTATTCTGAGTATAGTGCTTAAAAATTGAAATAACACTAAATTCACGATTTATTGTTACAATAGACCCGCCCCTAGACAAAGCCTAGAGAACCTGTATGATAAATCCGCCTCTACCCGAAGGAAAACCGGAGAAAAACCCGGGCCAGGATGGGGCTACAGAATTTATGTACACAAACGTGCCAATGTTGAGTACACATAAAACTAAATTAATATGAGCCATAAGACAACACAATCATGCAAGAAAATAGTTTTTGAAATTGTTATAAGTTGTTTAAAAAGTACTACAGCAATGGCGTGATAAAGCACAAGACGAATTTAACTTTTGTTAAAATCAATAAATTCTTTTACAGTGTAGAAGCACTGGTGCAGGAGGTAGTTTTTAACCGCGGATTTGAAGATATTCAATTTCATAATATCTTTTATATTCTTGGGCAGGGAATTATATAGAACGATTCCCGAGAATAGAAATCTTCCCTATAATACAAGTAATACAGTAAAAATGATCGTGTGAATTGCATTTCTTTAGAAATATAAAAATATATATAGTACGTTCATGTTAAATATACTTCATTTTAGTTTTATTTTGTGCTATAGCTTTTTGTTTAAGTATTGAATAGAAGTTACTTACCTAATCAAATAAAAGCAATTTGTCTTTGGATATTCTCATCATGAGCGGGTGAGTGACTTCAAATTTTATTTAGGAATAGAGAATAGAATATCGTGGAGAATTGTTTCATAGTATCTTCATTGGGATAATTTAAAAAGTGTGGTTTAACTGTTAACTGAACGTTTTATCTTCTCAATAATTTGTCTATGAATGTGCCTACTAAAAGTAAATTACTATAGTTCACCTTCCCTTTACTTCCGTATTGTTAAAGTTAGCAAAGCATTACCACCGATACGAAGAGATTCAAGTACTCTTACGTTGTATTCACGTGTGGATTAGGGCTATTCACGTTCAATACCTCTCACAAAGAACAACCTTTTCACAGTGCGTTCATCCAAAGAAAACGGAGAGTAAAAAAATAATTTAGTCCTAGAAATTTCAACCCTGATAGTGTCCAGGTCACAGCCTCATTTGTAATACGTTTTTCTCTTTTTCTTTTCATCACAGTCATTTTCTCTTTATTAGTTTATCTTTGATTCTACTAAATCCGGTGTCTGTCATTCTTATGCAGATAATTCACTTACATCGAATCGCTTTTAAGTTTTGTTCTTTCGTATTTGACATTGATTTTATTCAACATTTATATTATCGTGTTATTGATTGTTGAAAAGTTGTAAATTTTTAACTGATTTTAAGACAGGTCCTTAAAATGTGACCTCAAGTAGCTGGAAAATTACGAAGGGGTTGGATACTGCGCCATGCACCTTCCTGAGACGGATGATGTGAGTGGTGAATGATGATGAGTGTAAGTTGCTGTGTAATTAAAGGCAGAGAAAGGGGAAGAACCCCGAAAAAAACTGCTGCGAACGAAAACACGCTTTGTAAATTGGCGAAACTTGTATTGTAAGGAGACTTCAAAATTTTCTAGATTTGGCAGAGTGAACAGCATAGTAAGTCAACAGAAGAAAACATTTAAATCATTAAGATGTTTCTTCCATTTCTATAGGACTGACCGTTTAGTTTCGGATTTAATTTCCTTTCCGAGCTTTAAGATACTCTTAACAATCACCAAATGTTTTTCCTAAGGTAAATTTCCGTCCTTTCGCCTGCCATAGACACGCTGATAACGCCACCCTTGCGTGTATTGTCTCGCGCGTGTATTGTCACGCACTGCGGGAGCACTGCAGCTCCAAACATCGCCTGTGGAAGTGCGTGCGAGCGTTCACGCGCGTCCTGTGGAGAGAAGCCTTTAATAATCGCTGTTTGGAAGCGAAGGCTAAGCATCAGGGATGTGCGAGAGGTGGCTATTAACAGGGAGGAAGTTTTCAGGGTATTATGTCGCTTAAGAAGAGTATAGGACATTGATTCGCTACCATGAAATATTAACGCCCATATGCAAATATGTTCTAAGAATACTTCACAACTTCATTATTGTGAACTTGACATCGGGTTTGCTTAATTACATGTATCATGTATATTTTACAAAAAAATTCTAAAAAAGAAATCATCCATTCACTAATATGTGCCTCCCATGACTTGTCCATTCATTTAATGTTTTTCGGAGAGATAAAGTCGCGACATCGTGAATTATTCAGGGGTGATACTTTTCATGGGATCTTAATTATTCTCCAAATATTTCAGAAATTTATTTGATTTTCGTGCACCCTTTTTTTCTTTGCATTCATATTTATTCGCCCATGATCACACCTCGATATCGTTACTTTTTTTCAATTGAGCTATTAGCCGAGTAAGTCTTGACTGTTTTCGTTGAGAAGCAATTCATTATTTCCCGGCCATTCGTAGTAATTTAATTAATCTGTTTGAGCTGTTATTTCACGAAAATGTGCGGACGAAAAAGTCAACACTGTCTGATGAGATGCGCCATCAATAAAAAGATTCAACACCAAAAAGCTTTTATTTATCCTGAAAATATTTCTACTATTAATTAAGAGACTGAGAAGAGATCTTTGGTTTGAAACAACCTAAAGGGGAAAAATGAATGTTGTCTCTTAGCTTTCTTTCATTTGTTTGTTTTATCGTATTTTTGGATGTGCTAATTAAGAACACAATAATGAATTCCCCTCAAATCATTTTCAATGGAGAGTTCAGATGTTATGAAAAGGGTTTTACCCGATGGAGACTTAATTCTTATTTCTTTGGAGATCGAAAAGTCTCGTTTCTCTTTTTATAAAGAATTACTTTAATTAGCATGATACTTTAAAACTCGGGTTTATTTATGTATTTGAAATTCTTAAGTGACTTAATGTCGTATATAAATATAGCCAAGAACGAGAAAATATTATAAATACGAATCCAGTTATTTTGGTTTGATAAATACGTATTTCGTTTGCGATGATACATAAGCAAATATTTCGAAGAATACCAGTATGAAGGATTTCTCCTAAATAAAACAACCAATTATTGACATATATATATATATATATATATATATATATATATATATATATATATATATATATATATATGCATATATATATANTAAATATTTATGAGAATGCACTTCCATAAGTTTTTTAAACTATTGCATCGTTTACGGCTAGGTAAAAATTGCGACTGACCGGGTTTCTAACCCCATTCTACCACTGCACCACCCGCCTCAACTCCCAAAACCCGTACACAACATCCACCTGTCCTGTTCCGGTGAACCTACGTCACAACCCCACACAGGGATAAGCAACCACTGGTTCGAGTCCCGGTTCGTCGCAATTTTCATCTGGCGGAGACCAGTAAATACTTCCCAACGAGTAGGTACTCGGATGTTGTGAGTTCTTAAACTATTGTTCACATTTCTAACGCAGTGGTCTGGTTGCTTACACATTCCCCATTGTTTTACGACAATTATAATTCTTACTCGTAGTTTGTTAAACTGTACACTCTAGAGAGCGCTAATATTCAATATTGCAGGAAATATATTTTCAGCTATATCCTTACGATTTCTCAAATTGTTCATATCTTTATTCCATGTTAGAGAACACGTTTCGGTGAATAAAAAATGTCCCTCGGCATCAGTAGTCACCCAAATTGCCACAAAATAACACAATTACACACAACCTCATGCATGCCAGCTCACACTCACATCCATTCAAACACACGAGCACATCCACTCATATACACAAACATACAGAAACATACTTACATTTATACCCTCACGACCACGAGTACAATTGACAACATATTATGTGAACACACCGACAGAGAGTGTTTAGGGTCACTAAGTAGAACCTACAAGACGAGGTGCAGGTTCCTGGTTCTTTTCACAACTATGAACTAAGTTCCTTTTTTATTCCTATTTTTTAAATCTATTTACAACTATGAACAGAGTACACTCCTCAGAGCAAAATACAATCCGATAGAGCAACTTACATGTGGTGCGAATTGGATAACGCAGTTGTCGACGTTCGAGTATTCATTAATAGAATCACCATAATGATCAATACACAAGTTAGCATTTCATGTTTCTCAGGATATAGTGAGAGATAAATAGAGAAATTAGTGACATACGAGTTAAAAATATTTAAACTATATCTTTTTTTGTTCGATATATTTTAAAATAGTTTTGTTTCATTCGTAACTTTCTACTCTTTTGTGTATTGACATACTTGGAAGAACAATGAAAAATACCATTTTAATAAATTAGTAATTACATGAATTAACACCATCCATTATAGACATTACTTTCTTATCTTCCGTCGCATCACATAATATACAGTATAACATGTAATATGTTAGGCTTATTGAAGAAATAACAGTAGGTTAGGTCGTACTCGAAAACGTTTTGTTCAAAATGTTATTTTCATGTCTTCGAAAATAAAATAAATTTACCTTTTTGAATCCCCGAGACGTGACAGATTGCCACTCTTTAAGAATGAACATGCTTTTAGGAATGATCTAAAAAGTGCCATTCGCAGACACAAAGGGCATTTGTCGACGGTTCGTGACAAGAGCGCCACACAATGGAACCTGCATTCGTAGCGTGCTTTAAACGCTTGTCGAAGGGTCAATATTGTCAGAGAAGCAATCACGGATGGTGGCACCTACGCTTTCCGCTTGTTGTTGTTTCCCTGGGCAGAAAATGGATGGGAGAGTCAGAGGCGGAAAAGAGCAGGGGAGATGAATGTGACCGAATGGAGGCAATGTTGCCAGCAAATTTGCAGCACATGGAGAGAATAGAATTAGATTTAGGATGAAATATGATTTTCTATTAAGTATAAAATAAATAAAAATAGTTGTATACGCTTGGGTGAGAAGTCGGATCTTATTTTTAACTCGTATGTCACTAATTTCTCTATTTATCTCTCACTATATCCTGAGAAACATGAAATGCTAACTTGTGTATTGATCATTATGTTGATTCTATTAATGAATACTGGCAAACAATTTGTCATGAGTCGCACTTCTTGAATTTTATAATACTGTTACATTACATAATATTTATGATAGATTTGCATTAAATGCTAGACTTATTTACGTATTGACGTAATTGAATGTCTATAATTGCTATATTTTTGAGTTACGTAATATATTTCTATGTGTAATACGTTGGGATTGTTATAATTACCAGAATACGCGGGACTGAAAATTCATCCATTCTTTCTGATCATTTCATTCTTTCAATAACATGTTTTTTCTAATTTCCGTTTGTATAGAACTAGTTTAACGCATCGACATATTAATACCGAAAAATACTAAAGTTGTTTAGAACTTCTGCGATGAACTGTTAGCGTCGTTTCTTTATAGGACTTCACCTACATTGTTTAACTACTTGCAGAAAAAAGAAGAAAAAACCAAGGGTTCAGAATGCAAATGTGACGGTAAACATCTTTTGAAATACTGGTCTGGAGGATAATTAATTCCGGGAAGAATCTTGGGGAAAAATGAAACAAATGGAAAATGAGCTACATTTCCAGGAATGTACGTCTTCATTTAATTCAATTCCAATTGTGAACAAGTACAATTAATTTCGACCTTTAATTAACTATATTTCTACTGTATATATGTTAATGAAAAGTGAAGCAAAATTCTATTTGCTAAATATAGCTGAATATTATTTTTCATAAGATAATGGTTTCGGTGGATACATAATTTAAACATTGTATTTGTAAGACATTTAAAGTTTTATTGAGTTCAATTGAGGTGGATTATCTACTCTAAACATTTGTAACAATCCAAGTAGATTCATTAACACGAGATGAGATTACATTCCATTCCTATTACGACGTATTTGTTCCTTTTAATTCCACTACCGATGTTTATTTCTATAAAACATTTCTTTTCATATGATGACTTTTTTGTCTGCTTGCTGCTAGAGCACAAATGTTTTTGGTACTGCAAACCAGTTTAACAAATTTCTGAAAGTAAGTTTGGACGTGAATGTGATGGGAAAAATCGTGTCATAGTAAGACATAAAATCTTGTTATTCGAACTTAGCTCATAAAATCTTGTTATTCGAACTCACGAATTCTGCATAGTTATAGTGAACCTCTCCTCATCATTACGAGTATTTTAAATCTGTGTATGGCACAACATAAAACAACTATTTTGAGTTGTTATTGCAACATAAAATGAAAAAAGAAATTTTCTATTTGTTTTTCACCAACTTAAAGAATTCATCATCTCCGAATTACAGACATCAGCTTTCATCCAAAATTCCTTCTTCCTAACGCTTTTGGCGTACGTGAAATGACTATCACAATGGAGCATAGAGCGTAGTTATAATCTATGTGTCGACCGTTCATTCACTTAGTCTGATTTACTAGCAATGAGCCGTGGACCATGAGTTCCATACTCACGCTCATTCTCTATTACTCTCAAAGCTTGTAAATGGGCCAATTTTCATCACTAATTTCCTTCTTATCTACAGTAATTTCGAAATTAGTTTCGCCTATTGATGGCAGATATGAGGAAATTTAAAAGTTAATGGTTTGTTCCGTATTTCCACAAAATGTACTACAGAGCGGTAATGGGTTGCTGTAATTTCCGAGATATGATTTGAGATACAATTGAAGTTGATTTGACTTGTGAAATATTTTTATCACCAAATAATCAGAAATTGGTACAAAAAAAATGACTTATCGAGTTTGAAAATGCTATATCAAGAAGAAAATTCGAACATGACTTTATAAATACTGACTTGGTTCGTTATGGTCGAATGATTTTTAAACGCCTCATAATAAGGATATGCGATTTTAATCCCAAATAATTGAATTCTTTCCTGATGATTTCGGGTGGTCTATGACTTTCGGACTGAGAACAAAAAACGACTCTTTATAAAGAGGTTTTGCCTTTTTATTAAAATATGCTGGCGGTTAATATGTTAAATGAACGTCTATTGAATTAAAAATCTGTAACTTCAAACCATTTTAAGCAACAGCGACCTGACCTTACGCCATCTTAATAGAATGAACTCCATCTTCCTTTATTCGTTATTGCGATGGATAATTGTAGCATGGTGATAAGGAGGCCTCACGCTCACCTCACTGAGCTCAAATTTCATTTCGTTTATTATTAATAATGCTTCGTGTTGTATATATTTCAATAATGGATCTGATGCGTGTAATGGAACCGACATCGGTGTTGTAGTGGTATCGCCTGCGCTCCCAGCATATAGCTCAGCGGGAGAGCGCAGGTTTGATTCCCGCTCGGCGAAATTAGGTGAGGTTTTCAGCTGGGGTTTCCCTCATGTACTCCACACCAATATCGTTCGGAACCAAAAATTTCACGGCAATCGTACATCTCCCCTTCCCAATTCTCTTACCCAAGTAATTGTCACGTGGAAGATCGGGCAACATGGACTGAAGACATGAAATAAATACTCGAAAAATGCATCTGAAATAATGTCACTAATTGAAAAGTAAAAGCCATGAAAAATACGAATGGCATAATATTATTTTCCATATAGAAACTCAAGAAAATTTATCTTAAAATTTTTGGTGTACAGTGTTATACTGTTTGCTACATGATGAAACAAAATATGTAGTGTTGATTAGTGCTAAAACATTTATTTAATTGTTTTTTTTCAATTTCAATTATTTTATTTCACAAAAGAAAATACATACCATACATATGAGTACATTACGTCTTTAAGCAAATCGGGTATGAGCACCTTGTCTGCGACTTTGACATTACGAGGCACCAATGTGCACATTTGACTCAGCGTCACTTACCTGGCGATTTTGTTCTCCTACTCCCATCCCTGCTACGGGAAGGCAGGTGCTCCACTATATTTTAACTCTTATAATGTTCTTCCTTTATAATGTCTCAAAGTTCTAGCAGTTTTGTCACATAACCTCTAAATATATATGGTATATGGTATTTATCTTGATATATTCCCTCCTAGTTGTCAACACAAGTTTAGGTTGCCCATGAACTGTGCTCTCTCTCCTCCGTAAAACGGACATTCCCATAGCAAATGTCCGTAATCTCTTCTCCCATATCACAAAGGCAAGTTGCAGCACCTCTTCAGAAGACACTTGTTGAAACTTCTGAAGATACTTCCGTGTTCTGTCAAATATTCTACTGTTAGACTATTTAGATTTAAAAAATTGTTCTTTTTTCTTTGAAACTAACCTGTGGTATGTAACTACACATCAGCTGCCTTCTTGATTACCTATCTCGAGTTTGCCGACCTATTAGTAGTAGTTTGGCTACTCTTTCCCGTACGTTTTTGTCCCCACGTGTGTATACCCATTTAGTATAATTGTTCCTTCCTCTTGCAATATTCCACGACACCTTACCTTTTGTATGTAAAGATTGATGGATGGGATACCATGCATCACCTCCAAAGTACCCGTTGAGACATGTTCATTTGCCCAGCTCCCCCTAACGAGAATCATACAAAGAATTATACAGGTATTTTGTACAGATTTTGTATAATTTTGTACAAGCAAACTTGAATATTGTACAAGTCGCGGTCATTAGTTGTTGTAACATCAGAGCCAAGACATTCTATCGATTTGTCAATTATTAATATTTCTTCCAATTTCACAAGGCGAACACTACTAAGAAGATTACAGATTCTAGCCGGACGCCGCTAAGACGGAGGGACGACGAACTTGGGACCCACCCTAAGCCTCTTCAGTTATTTAGGTATTATTTGAAAGAACACCTTTCACTTCCTAAGGAAGGTACGATTGTTCTCGAAGAATGTCGGCGAATGCGTGTGATCAGCGCACGATTCCCTTTGTATTTCTGTGGAAGAAGATTTGACCCAGGCGAGGTCCACTGGAATGACGACGGACCTCAGAAAGGAAGAATGTTATAACGTTATGAATGAAGTACTTCGCCGGATGTAAAAACAATGATATACTCAGAAAAGGGTGCGTGCGGACGCCTAGCTGGGACCGACGGCGGCTCGTCTTCGCGGTGGAGACTGTGTTTCTAGAAGCTGAGGGGTGAGCAAGATAATTGCGTACCCGTTGTGGTAGCGAAGGCGTGGTTATTTGCACGTGACTTCCTTTTCTGTATATATTGGAAGGTTTGAGGAGGCTCGAGGACTTTTTACGAGTGAGTAGAGTCCGCCGGTTGCGTGAGATGTGACCTGGCTAGCATCGGTCGCAGAGACTCGATGAATAATGAGGCTGCTGCGGTAGTCGAGATAAACTGATTACGAGTTAGGAGTAACGTAACTTGTAACAGTTCAACTAGTAATTTTGGAGGTTCATATAACCTAGAGCGTTTTTACTATTTAGTTGTCTTCAACTAAATTTATCTACGTGTAATTCATGCTTTCTGATAGCATTACTTGTGTAATAATAGATTTTTATACGTATTAATTATTTTGGGAGTTGGTCCCCGTTTGTAAATTCAGATTTCTATTTAATTTGTATTTAATATTATTTATTGTTATTACACGTGTGTTTGATTACCCGGGAAACTGGGCTGGTGGCAGCGAAGAAAACTACAATAGGGATTGTGGTGTTTATGTGAATCCCGCTTCTACCAAAAATACACCGCATCAGGGCTTGTGGTGTGATGTTACAGTTATTAACAACCGAAAAGGAGGGGCTGGGGATATATTTCGTCAGCCCCCCCATCACGAGTCCGAAAATTGGACACTGCTATCGTATGCTTTAATTTTTTACAACAATTGAAAATGTTGTTAACTTATTGTTTATAACAAATAATGACGAAAATGACGCCAGCCCCCAACACAAATTCAAAAATTTAATAATGCTATCGTATTATTCAAACTTGTACAATTTTGTACAACAATTGAAAATTTGGTTAACCTATTGTTTATAACAAATAATGATTAAAACGTCGCCAAACCCTCCCCAAACGCGGATTTGAAAATTAAACATTGTTATCTGAATCTTGTAATTTTGTACACTTATATACAGCAATCGAAAATGATGTTAAACTATTGTTAATAACAATAACGACGAAAATATGGCCAGCCGCCCCCCCACCCCATACACGGTTTCAAAAATTGAACGGTTTTATTATATAGTGAAAGTAGCTTTAGTAAATTCTGAAGCGCGATAGTTTCAACTATATAATAAAAATGGAACCTTATTAAAAAAGTTTAAAAGAAATGCCAGAATACCTAAGTTGTAGTACAGGGTTGGCGACATTTTCACCCTTATTTGTTATAAACAATAAGTTAACAACATTTTCAATTGTTGTACAAAATTTAAAGAATACGATAACAGTGTTCAATAACGATAGTAGTGTTCTATTTACCCAGCCACCTCTTTTCAGTTGTTAATAACTAAAGACCGCGACTTGTACAAAATTCAAGTTTGCTTGTTCATAATATTACAAAATCTGTACAAAATTCCTGCATAATTCTTGATATGATTCTCGTTCGGGAGCTGGGAAAGTGGACATCGTTGAGACACTCCTATTACATCCACCTATTTGTAGCACACAAATGCGTCGCACCTGACGAAATGTGTTTTCCCCCTTTTGATAAAAAAATCGATGACCACATTCTTCGCATCCGTAAGTTAGCGTGGGGCGTATTGCTCCTTTATAGAGAATGATGACACACACACAAATATATATATATATATATATATATATATATATATATATATATATATNAATACATAATTTTTAGCCTTGTTTACTTCATATTGAATATGGTCATTGAAAAGTAATTTATCTAGAATCACTTCGAAATGTCTGTATTTTATCTCTATCTAAACTTCATTTCCGTATGAACGAAGGATTGAATTTCATCTCTTTTCCATTTCATGTCATACCCACATGCGTTTTCTGCTGATAACATCAATTTCAATCCTTGAGTAATTGTTTCAAATTTCCTTATTAGTTTTTGACCCTTTTACTCTAATTCCCTTCTTGAAATGAATTCCCATTTACAATCACTGTTAGGCCATCAACATACGTCACGATAATCACTCCTTCCGCGTCCAAACTATCCAAAATATTATTCAACACTATTTTCCATATGATAGGGCGGGATATGATTGTGTGGTTGCCCACAGGGTTCATCGTCATGTGAATAAAGTAAATTGAAATTGTTGATGAACTCTGTGGGCAACGCGGAAAGAGTGTAGCCATTTCTCTAGAATATATTTTTCCATAACACGGCTTCTTAATGTTGGTCGTTTATCCCCCATAACTGTGATCGATTATTGGAATGTACACATGATATTTCCATGCCTAAATTCTCGCTAAATATGATATAAAATATTGATGTACGGCGATATTGGTTCACTAAATTTGCAATACATATTTAAACTATGATTTCCATATTTCCTTTTTGAATTTAAAACTGTCTGACAATTTCTCTTTGTCTGACAATTGCCCAGCTACCAAGTTTCATAAAGAACCCTTGCGCTTTCAGTTATGTTTATTCCCATGATAGTTCATTCCTCCGTTAAAGTAATTAAGAATTATTTGTAGTTCGCAGGAGTGGAAGCCATGAGTGCGGCCATATTAGATATATGGCCGTTTCTGCGCCCGAAGAAACCTTTCGTGACTGCGGGTGTGTGCTTATCGTGCTTCATTCTGGCTCTTCCTATGTGTTGTCGAGGAGGAGTCTACCTCTTCACCATGTTGGATTGGCATACAGCCTATTGGGCCATCTTCTTGCTCGGTTTCGCAGAAGTCGCTGTCGTCGCATACATATACGGTGAGTACTCGACGACGTACAGTGAGACCTCACGTGGATCTGCACGCACAGACTTGAATATTAACCTTTGGGCGAGGGGATATCGGGAGCATTTTTCTAAACATATCGATACTCCATCGGAATAAAAATAAAAGATAACCACGTTTGCAGTTCTGTATAAAGTTGTCCACATGATAGCTAAATGTAGCAAATTAAGCTTTTTCAATCCTACGCTTATCCAAAGGAGGCAAAAGTGACGGGGAAATTTTTGTGGTTAGGTTAGTAGTAAACCGACCCGCGCTCACCGATGCAGCTTTCTAGAAATTTTTATACTTTCGAGGGAATTATATAATTTTTATAGTTCGGAGGGAAAGTAATAGGAAGAACAATTCAATTCCAGAAATAACCATTAGTATATTTCGAAGACTCTCGCTACGATACCTGAGTGAATACATTATAACTGGTGTAAATTTGTAAAAAAAGAACACATTTTCGTATGTGTTCAATTTGTGTATCTTACGTTTCTTTATTTTGGTTTGAATCTTTCAGAAATTTTGGAAACACGAAAACGTACATAGCATTGCAGACAATTTCATGTTTTCACAGTTGTTGTGGAACTCTGACAGTTCATTCAATGCGCTGATATTCAACTGCAGGAATGATAAAAGAAGTGATACAAAAATATATTTCTGGTTATTTTGTCTAAAGTGAATTTTTCCCCGCGTTCTATTACGTAAAATATTCCAGATAGAACACTGGTCTGACGTACACAAAAAATTCATCCAATTGTCCACGGAAAGAGAGTTTAAGATACTGTTAAGAATAGAAAGGAAATGAAAAGAAAAGAAAAGAAGGGTATGTGTGAGGCTAAAATTCAGCAAAATATTGGCATCCTCCTTCTGTTTTACTGACTAATAGTACCTTTGATGAAACAACGTGATTCAAATTTTGTTCTTGAGGAAAACTTTATTCATTAAATGGACCGCCATAAATGTACTACTTGCACTGAGCGCAGGTATTGAGATGAGCTTGTCAGCACCGAAGATTGCTCTATATGAATGCGGACGTAGAGGTAAAGAGTGTGTTTTGACATATTAATAGTGATTCACGAAAACCTCCTCTCGCAAGATCGGAATGTAAGAAATCGGTCGCCCTCAAGAAGTAAATTGTTTTCAGTAAGAGGAATGGTGTAATAATATTTTACTACCATTCTGTTACTTGGTAGTTGTCGGATACTGGCAACATTATCAAAGAATGATAAATTAGAAGTCGTTGGTTTGTTGCTGATAATTTTATTGCTAGAAAGCTTTTTGCTATAGCTAGCCAATGGCAGGTAATTGCCAAAATTTTTCCTGCGTACTCAATGTATGCTTCTGAGGCTAGTATGCTTCTGAGGCTAGTATGCAGCCGAAAAATCTTTCTAGCTATAAAATCATACCATTATGTTGTTTACCTACGGACTTCGGGTAGGGAAATACTTGAAAAAAGATTTTTTTCAATCAAATTTGCAGACATATTTCTATTTCATAAAATTATTTTAACAATTTCCTTGCCCAGTACACACACACACACACACACACACACACA